>CM064572.1:11287747-11515247 GCA_032716605.1 Paralithodes platypus
CTCACGCGCACGCACGTGGACTTTGAGAGTTTTTTCAACCATCGGCAACGGTTGCGTGGATATCGTACACAGTTGTTTTTCCCCATAGCAAAATCTGAGCCCTCTTGAGTTCTACACCTGAGGTTAAACGGTCGCGCAATTAGGGTGACGCGTCAGGTGCGTCTCTGGTGCTGTGGCGTTACATACCTCGCCGACGCGTCATGACGCGTCGCGGGGCTGGTACTGGTTAAATACAGAAACCGAGGCAAATTTTTTTAGCAGAATTTGATAATACCAGGAAATAGTTTGTTTAAATGGACCGAACAAGTAATAAGGGGTGGCGGTATAGCAAGTTGTTTCGGTCAAAGAAATACATTAAAAAGCTGTATTAAATCAGGTTAAGCTGGTTTAGACTAAATAGACGATAATGAAAGTTTTTTGGGTAGAAGGTGTTTACGAAGGTAGTGATACCCATAGTTTATTGGAAGTTAATTAATATAGACCGCCAAATATGGAGAAACAATGACGGAACGTGCATTATGGGAAAAAAGGCAAAATGAAAAATGGCACCATCACAACAACAAGTTTTGTGCAATGTGTGCATTATGGGGGATTTTAATTGGTTCCCGAATAATAGAATTTGCGAAAGCATCAAATAGGACACTCTGATTCCCTGAGGGAGTTTACTAGAGGTTAGTACAAAATAGTTTTTTTATTTCAACATTCATAGCTACGCCGAAAGCAGTTAATAATAATTCCTCCGATTTAGTTTTCAGTTCAACCACATGAACATATGGTAAAATACATGTAAGATATAGTGGACCCACCCTAAGAAAATAGTTGAACCACAATTCTGTGTATTGTTTAAATATACAATGGCAAGGTAATAACCATAGAAGGAAATACAACATTTAAGACCTGACTGTCACAAAAAAGGCAGCCAATTATGTTGGGTTAAGAAGAGCCCTTATTAGCTGAACCCTAATGGTCAAAAAATTAAGTCGAATCCAGGTCCCAAATGAGTGTACCCCTATATCTCACAGTGCCACCTGTTCATTCTTGAAGGTGGCAGGAAGAGCAGGTCAAACCCCCGTGGTAGATACATACAAAAACAATGATTTTTGTTTAATCAAGTCAAGTAATTCAAACGGGATGCGAAACAAAATAAACAAACAATCCCCAAAAGTGAGAAGAGAAATTATAAAATCAACACAGAACCAACCCCAAATGGATGAATAATAGGGTGGACTATTAGAATCTTCATAGGAAACAAAAGAGAAAGGAATATATAATAAAAATTAGGAAAAGGCTAATATCACCTACTTGCTTACTATCCAAATCTATCAATACAGGTTTAACGAAAAAAAAGGATATTAGAAAAGAAAAAAAAAAGAAATTAATGAAATTAAGGTTTCCAATGACCTCACACAATAATCCTGAACAACTTTTTAACCAACTATATAAATCCAAGGGTTAGAAATGTAATTTGATTCCCCTTAAAAAAAAAACGTCGATAGGAGGAAATAAACAGAAAATGATCTTATGAAATGGTGCACGTTACATTAAATAAGTCAATTTCCTTGCCGTTTTCACTATAACCCTCTTGGCACAGTTTTCAAAAAGTCCCTTAAGTACATATAGAGATAGTATAGAAAAGATGTTTAAAGTTACGGTTACTATAAGTAGTCGTAAATTATCCGTGCCTTGTGCAATCGTGCGGAAACTCTCACAGACTTAGAGACCTCAATAAATCGCCTGGTCAATGATGAAGGTATTTTGGTTCCAAACCATGCTAAGAAGTATTTAAAAAGAATGGTTCGGGATGAGTTAAGTTACCCATTAACATTTTTATTTAGCAGAGTCATTGGAGACTCTCTGTATCCCAAACTGCTGTCCAGAAGCTTTGAAATCTTCTCTCTCTGTAGTTCCACAAGCTTCAAAATCGGGGGCGAGGGGAAGGGTGACAAATTTCAATAGCAGCCAATTTAACCGTCCACCATTAGTCTTACATGCAAGCCTAGAGGCAAAAAGCTACTATGTCACTTATTGCTAGTAAAAATTAGAACCCACCTTAGCAGACATTTAATTAAAGAAAATTCTTCGTCTCAGCATGGATTCACTCAGAGGACGTTTTCTTTCCCTTACTAATTTGCTTAGTTTTTTTTTCTCAGAGGTATATGAAAGCAGTGAGATATTGCAAACCCCACAAAACAAAAATCCCCAGAATGATATCAAAAATTTAAGAAAATTCCGTAAAGCTTTTGGTGTCCTTTATTACAGAATGGACATCGGATTCATTGGAGAATGGAAGTAACACAAGTAAGACTGGACAAAAAATTATCCATAATATTAAGAAAATCTTCCCCGTATAAAGAAAGGTTGAAGAAATTAAGGCCTTTACATTCGTTAGAAGAGACACAGAGGTTTAGAGGGGAAATATGATAGAAAGGGTGATCAAGTGGTTTAAGTGGGATTAACAAAAGGAACATTAACAAATGTACTAAAGCTCAGTGATAGCGAAAGGAACGCGCCCAATGGTTTTTTTCAAATTAGATAAATTTTCGTTTCACATAAAAGATATAGGCCCAAAAATATTTTGTTTGGTCAACAGAGAGGTAGATGGGTGGAATGGACTCCCAAGTGCTATATTGGGGAAAATTAAAAAACGATAGGGAAATCCTTTTAAGAATAATAAATTTGATAAGCATATGAAGCAGAAAAGGGTTGGGTGTGAAGGGGGAATCAGCAGGGGTTGGCTAATCAGCAACTCTGCAGAGCCCGCGTAATCCCTGTGCGGTAATCGCTAACCGTTTTGGTAAGATGAATCCTCAGGGTAAAATTAGAGTGTTGAGCCTATGATTGGGCTTTGTAATTGGGGTTGTGTGGGAAACAGGTATCTGCCTTGCTTTAGGCCAATCGGCTTTCTTGCAGACCCCCCCCCCATTTTTCTTAAGGTTCTTAATGTTCTTATAATGTACTGTTCAGTTAGTATTAGGAAGTACTTGTAGAATATTACAGTTTGATTTTCCCGGAATTAATGTAATGTTCAGTTATATTAGATTACTTTGGGATAAGTACAATTTGAAATTTTATTTTTTTTCCTGGATAATGTCTGTTTCGTTGATATTAGAATTACTTGGGATAACTTAACATTTTTATTTTCCTGGATAATGTCAAGTTCAAGTGATATTAGATTACTTGGGAAAATATTACAATTTGATTTTTCCTGGATAATGTTAAACTGGTTTCAGCTTATATTAGGAATTACTTGGGATGAATTTACCTTTGATTGCCTGGATAATGTTCCAGTTATGTTAGAGTACTTGGGATTTATTAATATTGCATAATTGTGGTTATATTACGAGAATTACTTGGGATATTTTTTTGCTTTTTTTTTATTATATTTTTTCAGTTTTTTTAGATTACTTTGGGTTTTTTTTTTTTTTTTTTTTTTTTTTTTTCTTTTTATAACATTTTGGATTTTTCCTGGATAATGACAGTTCCAGTTATATTAGATTACTTGGGATATTCTAATTTTAGACTAGATTATTAGTGTAGTTACAAGTAAGCTACTCAGGCCCACATACCCCAAAGCTTGGGGTGGCTGACTCGAGACCAAGCCTGAGAAGGCCCGAACAGAGATGAGAAATTGTAACAGTTCCAAGTTCTTATGGTCCTGGAACCCTAATTTGCGTTTCCCCTCCCGCCCCCTAAAAATAATGTAAATCTTCTAATAGTAGGAATAGGACCAGCCCTCACTCCTTGATTAGATTTAGAATAACGAATATTAAAATAAGTCAACCAGCTTTAGTAGGCCAGAGTTATTTAGGCTGTTAGACTAAGTTACTTTAGGCTAGGGTACAGTTGGCCCAATAGATTTGCAAACCCTCGCCTAATTTTAAGTACAGTAGGCTGTTTGTATTAATCTTATTTTCTTCTCCAACAAACCAACTTTAACTCCGAGAAACTCGATTAACATGCAAAATTAACAACCACATGTGGCAGTCCGGGATTTCGAACCTAGGATGCTCACACTCGAAAAATCAAACACACTTATTCCTTGCAAACCACAAAGACAGTTTTAAAGTCAGAAGTGACCAAGCCTACGAATTTATTTAATGCAGTTTTTCGAATCCTGCATTATCAATCTAAGCATGTACACACACTTTCCAAACTGCGCTATCATCAGGCTATGCATAGGTTAAAGGAAAATTAAGTACTTAAATGGGCCACTTAACCCTAAGGGAAAGGCCTCTCGATAAACTACTACTGAACCTGAATGAATAATTATTGTTCTTCTCCAACAACCAACTTTACTCCTAAACTCGTAAATTAATGAAATTTAACAAACACAATGTGGCAGTCCGGGGATTCGAACCTAGGAAATGCTTCACCATCGAAAATCAACACACTTAATGCATTGCACCACGAAAGACTAGTTAAAGAAAGGTGGACAAGCCTACGATTTTAATTTATGCAGTTTCGAATCCTGCATAATCAAACTCTAAGCATGTACACAAATTTCCCAACTGCGCTATCCATAAGGCCCTCCTGCAATTGTGAAAATGAAATATTAATTAATGGGGCCACTTTAAGGCCCTAGGGAAGGCCTCTCGAAATAAACTACTACTGAACCTGAAAATGAAATTTATTAATTCCTCTCCAACTTTTCGAATCCTGCATATCAAAGTCTAGATCATGTTACAGCCCTTTTCCAACTGGCGCTATCATAGGCTAATGCCATAAGGTGAAAAGGATATAGTGCAATTTGAATTGACAAGACTCATTTTGCTATAAAACTATTAATGGATCAATCTTATGTTAACTACTGCAATCAATAATATTCAACTCTAATTTCAATAATACTTAAATTAATCTTCCATACACATAATCCCGGGAATGGTTACCTTATACAAATGAAATGTGACCAACTATACATTGTAATGGATTATGGGTGCGTTTGGGGTACATAATTCCACGAAAATCAAGTACAATTACGTCAGGAATTAGGGAATCGACCAGGTTGGTTAGTTATATTTAGTGTTAAGACGATTTGATTAACCAACTGTAAACGAACTAACAACCAGAACCAATCTTGTTTCAATATTGATTGTGGTAATATTAGTGAAAATTTGGGTCCCCCTTCCGGTGATAATAACGGCAATTAACACGGAAATCCAATAATACTGGTTCCTGTTGGTTTTGGTCTGAATCAAGTATAAGCCATTACCGTTGTAAGAACTGTGCAATATGAAAAAAAGTGGGGGTGTGTGTGGTGTGGTGGTGTGAGAGAGAGGAGAGATATCCCTGTGAATCTTCCCGTTCGTCTTGCCTAATATAAAATGAAATACTGACAATTATTCCCCTTCTAGAATGTTGACAATTACCGATCACTGGAAGGGGAAAGGTAGATTTTACCAAAGACTGTAGACGAGGGGTAGTGGTGATTGACCCTTGTAGAATAATAGTGTGGGAAATAGTCAAGGACTATTTGTATTGAATGGGGGATAAAACATAACAATTAACTGTATGAGTGTTGATAATCCAGAGATACAAAAACACAATATGATGAATAGGTTCCAGTGGTCCCAAAGCTGTGCCCAGGTAAATTTTAATCTTGGTGATGTGGTAATGTTTGGACTAAATATACTGCATTACATTGCTAAATATTTTTCTAATTCCCATAAAGGTTACAATCTATTGAGATAAGATGTAAGCTCTGACTCTTGGTGATAGAAAGATAGTCTATCCCGCAATAGAGAAGAGAGGAGAACGAGAGAGATAGAGAATTATAGAGATAAAGATAGAGAGGGTAAAACAGACAGGCAACAAAGAACAATCATTGTTATCATAATATCGTAACAAAGCGTTATACTTGCAATTAATTTAAACTGGTCGGTAAGTGAGAAAAACAGGACCTTGGGTAATAACCATTATTAACACTTTCACCGCGTCTGTTTGTCATCACTCATATACCACTTGCAACCCTCATATTTGGTTTCAAATTCAATATAGAGAATACTCCTTGAAGAGTGAAATGTTTTTTTGCTTATACAAGCGCTTTTACACAACATTAATCTTATACGGTTGTTTCTGTAAAATATATCACCAGTTACAGTCAACTCGTTCAAACAGCATCGCTTTTACACAACAATAAATCTTATACGGTTGTTCCATTTAAAAATATATCAAACCAGGTACAGGCAACTTTTCAAAAAACCAAGCAAATCTCTGTACACAACATAATTCCCCTTATACGGTTGTTCATAGTAAACTATATCACCAGGTACACAGCACTCGTTCAAAACAAGCATTCGCGTTTAAACACCAACAACATAAAATCTTTACGGTTGTTCATGTAACATATAATCCACCAGGTACTGCAACTCGTGTCAAACAGCATCGCTTTAACAACAAACATAAGCCTTTATACGGTTGTTCATGTTAAATTATCACCAGGTACCAGGCAACTCGTTCCAAACCAACAATCGCTTTACAACAACATAATCTTCATACTGTTTGTTCAATGTAAAATATAATCCACCAGGTACAAGGCAACTCGTTCAAGAAAACAGCAGCGCTTTAAACACAACATAATCTTATACGGTTTGTTCATGTAAATAATATCACCAGGTACAGGCAACTCGTTCAAAAGACGACAGCATCGCTTTCAAAAACAAACAATATCTTATACGGTGTGTGTGGCATGTAAACCTTTATCTCACCAGGTAAGCAGGCAACTCGTTCAAACACATACATCGCTTTACACAACATAATCTTATACCTGCTGCATCATACTATATCACTGGTACAGGCAACTCGTTCAAACAGCATCGCTTTACACAATAATCATACACGGTGGCCCATGTAAAAGATATATCACCAAAGGTACCCGGCCAACTCGTTTTTTTCAAACAGCATCGCTTTTATATTTCCTTGATGCACCTCCATTGTTCATGTGCTTTGTCCTACTGCTTTACTTGCAAAAAACTTATGTTAAACGTTGCGCTTGCGTGTCTGTACCACACAAAGCTTGTTCTATCATACTCCGACTAATTTTGCTTCCTGAGTCACGTCGTGGAATTTAACCTAGTTGACTCACTGTCACCATATTTTGACATCCACTTTAAAGAACTATGAATAATACATCATACTGTTAGGTTGTTTACACGTAATCCTTAGGTTAGTTATAATGGTTTAAGGTTAAAGTAAACTATTAATTAATAGTTGACAGTTTTGCCTTGGTTTAGGTTCCGCCGTAAGGACACGAACCTTGAACTAATATTGTCAATCTCACAAAGTAAACGTTTTCGGCTTTTTCCTTCAATAATTCAATAAATCCCGTTGAAACCCTGGGGAGAACTGAGCTGCTTTACCCTAACAATTTGGTTTCTCTGCTGTACAAACCTTTTCGTCATTTGTTAAGTCAGGTGTGACGAGAGAGAGAAAAAATAGAGAGAGAAGAAAGGAGAAGAGATAGAAGAGAATGCGAAGAAACAAATATAAATAGTAAAGTACCACCGTTTACCATTCCATCCCCCTCCTCTTCAATCGTATTGGTTTTCTTCTATTATAATGTGTTTTCGTCGGCCTTTTCCATTCACTTTAAAAACTACTCACTGTTTTTCTATAATGTTTCCTGTCATTTTTTCCTTTCCACCTTCATAACCTTTTTTCGAAATATTTTTTTTATATTTGTATTGTTCCAAAAACAAAAAACTTTTGGCTCTCTTTAGCTTTTATTGTTTCATAATATTTGTGTCCACGACATTATTATTGCAGAGGTTCCACAATTTCATTGTTTGTATTGGACAATGGTTCAATGTGTCAGCGGGCAACGATCTTCTTTTTGCTAACATTTTTACCTTTGTTCTTTGGTTCCTTTGTGTATGTTGTGGTGGGTGTGTGTTTTTCATCTTAAATCACTCTAAACCGATTAATTTCTTTATACTGAAACCTCACGACATTATAACAAACTGATTATACAACCTGAATATTTATAATATCCCTGTTGAATCCAAGGTTAACAACTGAATAAACATAACAAATACAAATAACTAAATAACAATCCCCTTCAATAATTGGCCCTGTCCCATCATGTGCGTTCATTTTCATCCATAAAAATCGTTGTCCTAAGCAAAACATCTGCATAAAGGAAAAACGTGGGATTCGTCCGACACCTGGAAACAATTTCTAACTACAAATGAACTATTTTGGATTTTCGCGACGGTGGAGTTTCAAAAAATCTGAAACCAAAGGTGGGAGCAAGCACGTTTTGGGCGTCTTCCTCAACTCACGATGCGTGTGAATGAGGTTTTTCGGAGAAAAGAAATCGACTCGGCACAGGAAACAAACCCGGACAGGAGAAACAAACCGAAGACAGCGAGGGCAAGCCACCGGCGAAGGAATTAAATGCTAATCCTTTCAAGAACCGGTAATTTTGGAATACAGCTCCACCAACACGACCCAAATTCAAAAGCCGCCAGGAATACGGACCGAGGACCGATGTCCAGCCATGAATGTTAAATGTTTGATCCGATCAGAACCAAAAATTGGATTAAAGAAACGTTCTGTGGAGTTTCTACAACCGCAACTTTAAAGGTTTTCTATGCAAACGCTCGTAAGCATACTCGCCGGCGGGAATAAATTTGTTCAGGCTGTGGTAAGAGGAAACTAGTGTTTACTGAAAATTAAGGGGGGGGGGGGTGATGTGATTGGTATAACAGAATCTTGGCTCAAATACATAAGAGTAAGAGACTTTTTATAGCAGATTATTCAAACTTCCCGGTTAGGTTAATGTTTGAGAAAAGCCGAATAAATAAAAATGGAGGTGGCCGTTTTTATTTATATCAAATAAAGTTCTTAACCCGACCCTCTTGTCAAAAACCTCAAATTGTGAAACGTCGACACATCTTTTGTGCTAATAAAGAATAATAACAGTACAAAAATCATACTTACTTGCCATTAATATACAAACCTCCAGCTCAATCAGTGCAAACTGACCGAGAAAATTATGAACAAATTTGGCAGATGAGAGTAACTCACAAACAGAAATACCGGTAAATTTTTTGGCGACGTTCATACTTTTACCTGTGACCAAGTGGGGCGATACTCTTACTTCAACAACTACCGTAACATGACTTGTAATAACAAACTTGCAAGAGATTTTTCGCGTAAAATCAAATTTTGTTCGCACACCGACCCGTGGTAATAACCTTTCTTGACATTGTAAAACTTGCAACAAAAGAAGAATTAATAGATAATTTGAATGTTGGTGAATGACTTTAGTAACAGCTACCAGCGTACGATAACTTTTTCACTTGTTAAAACTTTCTTAACTAGTAACGAACCACATAGTAAAGCAATCGAACAAGTCCCCCTAATAGTCAAGAACAGCAAACTTTCATAAACTTAGAGCTATGTGTTACAAGAAACTGACTGGAAGCCTTTTTAAGTTTAATTACAAATAACTACATAAAATACAATCTTGGAACATTTTATTCGAAACCACCTTACCTAAAAAGCAGTGCAAGACTGCATAACCATCGAAAATACGGCGTCCAGGCCAATATAAATAAAACGCCCAAATGTTGAAAATAAACGATATTTCAAACTGCCTGCTGTGCTAAAAAATTTGCTAATGATAGAATCAAATCCTCACAAAAATGACGAAGACACGGGTGCAAATTTTGTAAAGAGCTACGACGCAAAGCCAAAAAGTTAAGTAAGCAAAGTACAAAGACCCTAGAGCTTACATATTGCGAATCAAAGTAACAACAAAACCCGAAAAAAATTCCTATAGTTATATCAGAAAGAAAAAAAGTAGTTACTTCAAACTGTTGGAAACCGTTAGTCTATGAAACTGGAGAATACTTCAAAGACGAACGTAACAATGAGTAATGCCCTCAATAACCCCTTCCTTTTTTTTTTTTTTTTTTGCATCAGTTTTTTTACTAACAGAAGAACCTCATGTGATATCCCTACTGCACCATCGGCCGATTCAGATTGATAAGTCAAGAATGTTCTAAGCATAATCCACCGAGTTCCAGAGAAGTGAAAAGTAATTGAATTGTTTAGATAAACTCAAGGTAAATAAAACGCCTGGACCTGATACAATCTCGCAATGAGTTCTAAAGGAAGCTAAAAAGGATGAGCTCTCCCAAACCTACTCTACATTACTAATTCAATAAATCCTTGCATTCCTGGAACTATGCCTGATCAATTTGGAAGATAGCCAACGTAAACACCGATAATTAAAAAAAAAAAGGCAGCAAATCCCTAACCCAATAAAAAATAACCTACGGCCCCATTAGCTTAACCTCAGTTGTATGTAAAACATGCTAGAAAAGGTCCAAAATAATAAACAGACTCGTAAATCACTTAGAATGAAACTACCATACTTTAACCTATACTCAACCAAAGCGGCTTTCGTAAAAAAAACGTTTTCCTGTTTAACAAACCTCTTAGACTTCTTCCACGATGAATCCTCAACCTCCTACGATAGATAGTAAAGCTTTATATATTATATACCTTGATTTTCAAAAGGCCTTTGGAACAAAGTTTCCCCACAAATGTTTACCTGCTAAAAACCTAAAAGCGCATGGAACTAACAAGAACGGTGTGTTGAATTGAATAGAAAATTGTTTCAATCGACAGAACAGCAAAGAGTAGTCATAAACGTGTAGGCCATCTAAATGGGACCACTGTCATTATCGAGGTACCCCAGGGTGATCGGTACAAGGCCCAATTTCTCCTTTGCTTAATTTACATCAACGACATAGATGAGGGTGTCCCCTCACCTTTAAACAATCTCAAAATTTGCTGACGATACAAAAATTGCAAATAACTTAAACTCCTCAAAAGATCAAAAGTTGACGATATGCAAACACAATCTAGAATAAATTGTCCGACATTGGGCCCCAAAATTTGTCAAAATGTTTTTTTCAATGGCGGAATCACATGTACATTGACTACATATCGGACAGACTACCCTAAATGGAGAAAGAAGCACCTATTCGATTGAATGGCATCAAACTCAGCTTAAGAATGTAAACAGGAGAAACCGATCTGGGAAGTAAACCAATATCGAGTAAAACCTAAACCCGAGTCACCAATGTTCCCAAGTTGTTTAAGAAGGCAAACAAAATAATTGTGCTTTATAAGCAGATCATTTGCGCATAAATCCACGCCGGAATCCTCAAAAACCACAACCCTTAAAACAATTCCTTAGTCCCCGCCCTCTTCTGGAAACACTGCGTTCAATGCTGGTGCCTTTTATTAATTACCAAAAAGCCAATAACAAAGGCTAGAACGAGTTCAACGTAAGAGTTAACCCAAAACTGCTACCTAGCCTAAAGAACAAACCATAACGAAGAGCTTCCCTTAGGTTCTCTAAGACCTTCGTCTATTTCCTTAAATCTAATTTCCTTTAACCCTGCCCAAGAATAAAGAAGTGAATTAAATTCACAGTTTTTCAAAATCAATTAAGGCCTCGACAATATGAACTGTAAAAGTACTTCCACTATCGACCAATCTAATTACAACGCGGGGGGAAAACGGTTTTGCACAATTACTTGGTGTAAATCTTTTAACTCACACGAATCTAAGAATTTCTTCTTCCATCGAGTTTTGTCAACTTGTGGAATGGGCTTCCCCGAGACTTTTATAGACTGCAGCACCGTTGATTCAATTTAAATTTCCGCCTAGAACAAAATAATCTCGCATCAAACCCCGCGACTGAACTGCGTTTTTGTACATGAATAACTTTATTTTAAAAGTTCCTCCCCTCAGTTACTAACCCAATATGTCCCCCTACTAATTTCCCTAGTCCCCTGCCACGTTAAGTGGCAAGGGCAGTTAAGTTCCCCTTTCCACCAATGTTCCCTTACCCACGTCTACACCACTGTTTGGACACTTGATCCTCAGTGTTTTGGAGGACAAAAGCAGCCGATAAGAGTCACTAGATTATGGTTGTTGCTTTGATTTCCTTTGTACTCCTTTGTACTCCTTTGTAACTCCTTTGTAATCTGCTATAAAGTGAAAAATACTAACGAATTTTGTCTCATGGCAATGGCGGAATCCCTGTGGAGATGTGGTAAATGGAATGGGGAGAAGGGCAAATATGGTGAAATAAGAAAGGAAAACATGGTAGTGAGATAAAAAGAACAATAAGACAATGGGAGTCCTGCAAAAAGCCTGAATTGGCCCAAACGAAGGCCTCCCTCTCATGGGGACCCGACCCTAAGTATAAAAGGCCCTTAGAATACCTGGGCCTACTAAATGAAGCCCAGCTCACTCACACCATTAGGACTGACATCACCGAAGAAACGGTCAGGTTCAATAAAACGGTGTCCCTATAGAGCGCTATTGGTGGCCCTCACCGGACAAATCCCCCCCCAACACTTCAACCCATCTCGTTTCATTATGGCCCTCAATCTAATTGTAATCTTAAAGAAAATCGTCGCTACTTTTCTTGATCCCAACTATAAGAACTTGGTAGCCTATTCCACCTAATCTACAACTCTGTGTTACCAAACCAATAGTTTGCCTAATACTATCCTTTACTGAAACGAATTTAATCTACTTTGAAACCATTTTGTTCGAGTTGCTTTATTCGCTCTCACTGACCTTTAGTACATGTTTCATGTCCCCCCTTCTATGTAAAGTCCACTAATCCACTTTAAAACACCTCTACTCATATCCCTTCTAACTCTGCGCTCTCTCTAACGAATGTAAGGCCCTAATGTCGTCAACCTTTCTTCATACGGCAAAGATTTCTTCATAATGGAAAATAATTTTTCCTAAGTTTGTCACTCTCCTCCAATGCATCTAATGTAAAACCTTCTGTAATAAGTACACCAAAATTGAACAGCAAAATCCATATGGGGGTCTCACTAATGGACACGTAAAGTTTTAAGAATACCACCCAAGTTATACAAGTTACTCACACTCCCCTATATAATGAAACCCGATAATCCTGTTTTTGGCCTTGTTTGAAACGGTTATCACACGGTTTTTCTAGGCGTGTTCAAATCATTGCGTAACAAGCACCTAGATCTATTCTCACAATCCGAGTTTTCTTAATTCCATATTAGCTAGTTTGTAAGATTTAAACATTTGTATGCATTAGGGGAGGTTTTGACATAAGTGGTCCCCTTGGCCACTGGACTGGTAATCCAAATGGAACCTGGGTTCGAATCCAAAATGTCAATGGGAAGAATATTATTGGGATGGAAATATTGTGCCTGTACCTAGTTTTCAGGTGCGTTTACCACAGCACACTGAAAATGCCAAAAATTACCCTCATTGTTCCCTGAATTAATAGCATTGTATGAATATTCCCATCTACAAAAATATGTTACAGGGTGGCATTCCCTAGTGAGTTAATTGCTCAATAGGTGGCGTTTCTGAGAGTGAGGGTCCCCGAGCCCTGGGGAATAAGACGGTGAAGCGCAGAGGCGAAGAGGCTTCAAAGAATGGAAGTTGCTTAGAAGCCATGGTGCTTCGCATGTCCTCACTCCCTGGATTGAAACAAACCTCCACAGGCCTCAGTGTTTCCATCAGAAGGCGGTGGAGTGGTAAAAAAGGCTCTCCGCCTATGGCCCCAGAGGGAGGGTATCGGAATAATATAAAAAAAAAAAAAAAAAAAAAAAAAATCAATCGCCACCCTCAGCATCTCGTGGGCTGGGCCGACAGCTATACCCGGTCCTTGGCAATCGTCACTGGTCAGGCATCATTGGTTGACTGCCCTTCGACCCTGTGCTTACCACTGTGAATGAGGAACTACTTATGTACCTTATTTACGGCTATTAAAAATACTTTCCCCCGGTCTTTTGATAAAGAATCTATTATACTATTGTAACATTTTAATAATGTCCTTTCTGTGTTGTGCAATCACTACATTTTGGATCCCTGCATTGTGCTACACCATTACTATCATATTGCACCCTATTTAATAAGTCCTTGGTTTTATCACAGTACATTTGGCACTCTTCATTTGAGATTACATTCCATGGAACTTTTGCCTTGATGCTATTGCTATTTTCTGTTATTTCCGGTGCTTTATTAATTTGGATTGTTAATTCTATAGGTATGTGGTCGTCATCCGTAATGTCGTATCTTATGGCCATTTCTGAGATAGAGTCATGAAAGTCAGAGCTAGAGATTGCATGATCAATCCACGACCTGGTCTCCCATGCTTCACTAACATATGTATAGCTATTTTCTGGAAGCAGGTTTTTGGAGGACAAAATTAAGCCTTGCTCCTCACAAAACCTTAACATATGTTTAGCAAACATGGAACCACCCAACTCGTGAGGGGTAGCATTCCAATCACCTACCACTGAGTAACACGTTATCTCTAATTCAGAAATTAGGCCACCAAGCTCCCCTAACTTTTCCAAACAAAGTTCTTCATTTTCTGCACACTGATACGGTAAGTAAACACAAAATATTGCAAATTTTCTGTGTCCCACTTCCAGCTGTATTCCCGCACACCAGCTTAAATTTGTCTCAATGGTTTTAATTACACTATCTAGGCACGATCTCCACATTATTGCAACTCCCCCTGGGGGGTGACCTCCCACAATACCATCACGTGTGTCCGTAGTGGAGACCCCGTACCCATGGAAATCTTTATCTAATATGTTCAAATTACCTAAGTCCTGTTTTGTGTACCAGGTTTCCTGAAGGCAGACTATGTCACTGGTCCTTAATGTAGATACGATGTCAGGTCGCAACAGGAGATTCCTCTTTGTTTTGGGGAGTTCCTCTGCAATTGTATGAAGTTACTTTTATACTTGCTGCTGTTGTTGGTATCCCCTCCATTACTGCGAGTTGGATAGTGGTGTGCGATGCCTCCAAGTCCCAGAAGCCTCTGCACTGTCCTCATTGGGATATTGTCTTGGTTCTCTGTACCAGTTGACATATGCATCTTCTTGCCACAGGTCAGGATTCATGAAAACATCTGGATCTGGACATTCGCTAGTTATACAAAAGGAGGCACAGGTAGTGGACCTGGAGAGGGTGGTCAGCTGTCTTACCTCTATATTTATATGTAGATTATCAGCCAAGTATGTCTTGAGATTCTCAGCAGTAACACTAGGGTTGAATCCTGTGGCAAACACCCTAGCTAGTCGGGGCCTTTTTGATGGTATTGAGGCCAGTATCCTTGACCCTACCTTTAATTCCTGCTGGTTTTCTCGTCTAGGGTGAACCTGCTCGCCTTCCCTAGAGTAGCGAGGCTTGCCATTCACCCATTTGACCATAGTCCATGGGTTTTCCCTTGCATTGGCTCCTTCATTTGGTTCAGTTTGTGTAGGTAAATTTGAGGATGGTGTAGCTGGCACTGTATTATCTTCTCTCGTTGCCGACGATAAAGATTGCTGTTGTGTTCGGTGTTGTTGCTGTTGTGGTCGCTGCTGCTGCCACACCTGGTGTTGCCTTTGATATGAATGCTGCTGCTGGGTTAGTTTTGGATTGTTGTAGTTGTCGCTGATGTTGTTTGTTTTTGTTGATGCTGTTGCTGCTGCTGCACCTGCTGTTGTTGCTGCTGCACCTGCTGCTGTTGTTGCTGCTGCACCTGCTGTTGTTGCTGCTGCACCTGCTGTTGTTGCTGCTGCACCTGCTGTTGTTGCTGTTGCACCTGCTGGTGCTGCTGCTGTTGTGGTTGTTGCTGCTGTTGTGGTTGTTGCTGCTGTTGTTGTTGTTGTTGCTGTTGATGCTGTTGTTGTATGGGTCGCTGTTGTTGCTGGGGCTGTTGTGTTTGGAGTTGTTGCAGCTGTTGCTGTTGTAGTTCAGCCTGCTGTTGCTGGTGGTGGTGTTGTAGGCCTATGGGTGGTTGTTGTTGTTGATGCTGTTGTTCTAGATGCTGCTGCTGTTGTTGTGTCACTTGTGCCTGTGGTTGAGGTGGAGCGTTAGTAGAGTTATTTTCTAACTTATTCACTCTGTCAGCTACATTTGAAACCACACTGCTTATGTCCACTATGGTTTCTTTTTGACCTGTGGTACACTCTCTCAGTAATTTAACTTCCATTTGGGTGTTCTTGATTTCACTAAGTAGCACTGACACATCTATCCTATCAAATTGTATAGGTGGTAGGTCCTTTAGGTCCATGGCCACGAAAGTGGGTAAGCCCATAGCCTTACTCTCTTGTAGCAATTTAATAATGTCTTTAATGTTCTCAGCACTTTTGTTTGCACCAACTCGTTTAATATTTCGATAATTGTTATCTTCACTAGTACCAATAAGATCGAACACTCTGTTCTTGGCTGTCACAATTTTATCTTCATCATAAAAGGGCACACATAGCTGCACAATACTGTCTGTAGGTAGACTATCTATTTTATTTAATATAAAGCATAACAGTTCGTTGATTTCAAGGCCATCACTATTTCGTCCCTGGGTTGAGATTGTCCCACCTCGCCCCGCCATCTTGTTTGATACCCAGATGACCAGGGGGGCAGATATTCCACTTCACTTTTCACTCACTTATGGACTATTCACTAACACTGTATATGTTCCACCACATTCTCTGTGCATTCATTGTGAAGTTATATACGTTGTTTGCTCTGTGTAGTGTTGACATAGGGTATATATGTTGATAACTTGGAGCAGCAGTTTACCAAGGTACCTAGTTAAGCCGCTATCACACGGACAACTTGCACCAAGCATAACAGCGTTTCATTGAGCAAATTTGGCCTAGCAGCTTGGCGTAATTAGCACACGGTACCTAGCAGTTTTTCCGAGCAAAGTGAAACACACGAAGATCTATCATGAATTACTGACAAAAACATAGGCTATGCTTTATGAAAGTGTCCTATCTTCAAATAGAGTTTAATATCTTTACATTAGTATGAATATTACACTATGTTAATATAATTGTTGCGCATATCAAAATTCATCATTCCGACGAATCATTGTTGGGAAAACTAGGCTATAGCCTAGCCGCACTGAATGAGACTGCTTGCTCAGAAGTTATACACTTTAAAGTAGGCCTAATTTGTTGTTTTTAGTGAACCCTTATCAATATATAGAACACAATTTACTACCCACCTTACGAAAAACGCCAACTTGATATTGATAAACTTCATGCATTATGGGTTTTATCGTAATATTAATCATTTATAGAATTATACTGTAGGCTACAGTACTCCACTGTGAACAGTTGAACACCATGTGATTGTAAGCAACAGAGCTAATGTTTCATTGCATACTGCAGTATATTTTTCTATTAAACTGTTAAAATCTAGTCCTACCTGGGTATAAGTTAATTCCAAGCGTGAACTACCTGTAGCCTAACTACTAGTAGCATATGTGTTAGTCTTAACACCTTAAGAGCGGGTGGTGGAGTATATTTCACTGTGCCGCCCAGCGTTTTTTTTTTTTACCATAAATGGGGTTGTTTCCGTGCTCTTTTTCATGCATAAACAAGACCCAGAGCGTAATACAAGTATGTATCCCTGAAAGGGCGTAAATTGAGCTTTCCAATGACACCCGAACTATCCTTCTACGATCACTGGTTATCTTGCAACGATCGTGCAACCGAAGGGCAAAATTGCTAAAATACGGTAATTTCTTTATATAATTACATATGTAGCGAGGGAGTGAGGGTGGATGTAAGTGGAGTACATCTCAGTCGGTCCACGGCGGCCGTGGCGAGCGGTCATGAGGTAACCCAGGCTCTTCCCGTCGCTCGTCTCTCTCTCAGAGCCAATATTTCGCCAAAATTGCACACAGACTTAAGTCAGGCCCCGCCACATAGTCCAAATTTTTCGATACAGACTTAAGTCGGGCCCCGATAGACAAGGGTTAATATCTATCATATAAAACAAAATGAACAAAGTATGCCTAAGCACATTTTAATAATATAGAATAAAGCAAACATAGCCTATGAATGATAGCATTGATTAAATTAGTTAGAATATGATATAACATTATAGCTAATTTAATCAATGTTATCATACTCTAACTCAGGCTGGTCCAACTACAGGCCCGCGGGCCACCTGTTATTTGTGGCCCACAAGCACTCGACTCTCATTTAAAATATAACACTACAACGGTATGGTACATGATGTCTTCATACATTAGTGAAGTCTCTCTCTCTCTTCTGACCCGAATGTGAACCGTTACTACTTGTCTAATTCCTGTTAATTCTCTCTCTCTCTCTCTCTCTCTCTCTCTCTCTCTCTCTCTCTCTCCTGCTCTGAACGTGATACGTTACTTACTACGTGTTCATTTCCTGTTAATTATCTCTCGTTCTCACTCTTGGACAGCCCAGTGTTGCAGATTTATCAATTTCTCGCTAGATCTTGAGAAATATGACTTAGCATTAATTACTGTTACCGTATCTAACAACTGAAATCCTAAATATATTTTGGATTCTGAATATTCGATATTTGTGTATCTATGTATTGTATTAGTTTCTCAGCAACATTAACGAACATACTACACAAATTAAATTGAATATTTGAAAGAAAAACCGCAAACAATGGCAACCCTGACAGTAGGCCCAGTCTGAGTCACCAGACTCGCCACGGGAGGGGATGTACGCAGCCGGATACCTTACCCTCTACGCATGCGCGAAAATGTAAGCCTCCCTTGGCCCCGCCCCCCGTTCCCCGCGTTTAAATAAACCCTTCAAACCGTTCCTGCCAGCTCGCTCTGTTGTACAGTCACTAGAGCTCCCGCCTGGCATCCAGAAATCCAGTGTTCGATCCCACTCGAAGTTTAGTATATTTTTATATTTTTATTTTGTTATTTGTGTTATGTTATATTATATTATATTATATTAGGGTTGGGTTAGGTTAGGTTAGGTTAAGTTAAGTTAGGTTAATCTAATCTAATATAATATATAATATTTGTACATTTTCGGCAGTGGGCGGGGCCTGGGGTAAGGTATCTGGCTGCGTACAGACCCTCCCCTCACCACCCGTCAGTTTGCCTCCGTTTTGCAACCTAGTACTGTAAGTGCCGCACATATCATATTTCCAACCACCTCTCGAAATGAGTTTAGTTCTTTTAGTTTTAGCTATACCAGGTACTATAGCCTAGTACTGGTGTCGGTGTAGCTTGAAACATGCAGTTTGCTTTGTGTGTTTGTGTTTGTGAAATTGTGTGTGTGTGTGGCCCACGGCATTAACCCGGGAAATGCGGGAAGACTCTTAAGAGTTCCCCCGGCGGACTGCGGGAAGACTCTTAAGAGTCAGGGGGGAAAAAAATCAATTTAAAACCAATTTTTTTTTTTTTTTTCTTTTTTTTTTTTTTTTTTTTGCCCCTGGGCCATGCAAAATATCACTACTCTACCTCCCCTCCTTCCCCACTTTCCTCCCCTCCTTCAGTTATCACCTATTTTCCCTGTTATTCCCTTATTCTGTGGTATATTTTCGTGCTAACATTAGCGAGTTGCAAGCAGGGCATTGTCATCACTGTTAGCAAGCGAGTGCAAGAGAGAGAGAGAGAGTATCGATCGACAGTGTCTCTCCAGACTTGGGGAAAAGTGGCGGGAAAGGAGGTTGCCTCAGCCATACATTATGTAACTCCCGGCCTGTATCGCCGATTTTGACCATCCAAACGCTGTTTCCACTTGTTTTATTGTTGTAACAGGTTAATACCTTTATAATCAACCTATAACCTCTGAAGTGCGCATGGGGGTAATTGGAAACGTCCCCCTGTGCTGACGTATTTGAGGTGTTTCCGTCACTAAAATATTCATTGTGCCATTAATAGCATTAATACTTATCCATATGCGCCTATTATGGGTTGATTATAAAGGTATTAACCTGAAACAACAATAAAACGAGTGAAAACAGCGTTTGGATGGTCAAAATCGGAGATATAGCCCGCGAGTTGTATAATGTATGGGTGAGGCAATCTGCTTTCCCGCCAATTTCCCCCAAGGCCACTGAGACACAGTCGATCGATACTCTCTCTCTCTCTCTTGCACTCGCTTGCCATCAGTGATGACAACACCCTGCTTGCAACTCGCTAATGTTAGCACGAAAATATACCTCAGAATAAGGGAATAACAGGGAAAATAGGTGATAACTGAAGGAGAGGAGGAAAGTGGGGAAGGAGGGGAGGTAGAGGACTGAGATTTTGCATGGCCCAGGGGCCAAACAAAAATAAAAAAATAAAAAAATAAAAATAATTTTTTTTTTTTTTTTTTTCGATGTCAAAAGTTGATTTTTTTTTCTCACTCACTCATAAGAGTCTCCCCGCAGTCCGCCGGGGGAACTCTTAAGAGTCTCCCCGCAGTTCCCGGGATAATAGGCGCATATGGAGAAGTATTAATGCTATTTATGGTAAAATAAATATTTTAGTGATGGAAATAGCTCAAATACATGCGCACAGGCAGAGGTGTCTCATACCCCCCATGCGCACTTCAGAGGTTAAGGGTATATGCTGAAGTGGCCCATAGTTTTCTAAAAGTTGGACCAGCCTGCTCTAACTAATGCTAACTTTATGAACCAATTAAATAATTATAAATAGTAAAATAATTTATAAAATATTAACCAACCTATTATCAACTCTGCTTCTATTAACCCTATATATACAAGTAAAAATATACTAAGAACAAAACAAACAAAATATAAGAAGAAAAAAAACATCGTCCTCGCCGGGCCTCGAACCTGCAACATCAGAATTATCAGATTCAAAAGCGTTATCGTTGCTGCTAGGCTAGCGCGACACTGGTAAGCGAGTAGTCGGACAGTTATTTGAGCAGAGTATGGCTCTTGCTATTGTAATTCAGCTTATCTTTGTTGCTTTATTGCAAAGTATTTTGAGATTAATACATCTATATCATATATATACCACTCAAAATTATATATTACAAAGCTTTAAAAACATGCAACGAGTACATTTAGGTCGGATTAGTGTTAAATGATGCCGAGGAGACAGCCATGAAAGTTGCGGGAGAGTGATGCAACTCTACTTCACTCCATTTATTGCTGTATTTTACGTAATTTACCGTTAAATATGTAACGAATCTTACAAATTAATTTAGAATTATATTTGTTTAGTCTTCCTCGCCCATACAGCAGGGACAGGAGCCATACTAGCTTGTGAATAGACCTGTTATGCCCTGATTTTATACAGGTTTAACTTGGTATAGGTGAGTTCTGCAAGACTGGGCTATTGGATATATTGCAAAGTACATAAAGGGAATCAACAGAGGACATAAATAATCGTGGATAAATGGTTTGTAATACAGCTTTATTTGAACTGTTAAACTCGGGTATAGAGTACGTTACGGGTTTGACAACCCGTAGGGAAGGAAGGAAAACCTTCTATTTAGGAGTGGTTCCGTAGTCAATGACGAAGAGCCTATACTATATATAGGCTGAGATTCCGGGACCCGTTCGGGATTCCCCGGAGTTCTTATCACAACCGTTGCGTATATAGCATAAAAACAATCCTTGGTTAATACCCATTAAATCTTACCAAGGGCTCGTCATTGAAAATGAATACCACTAGAAATAAAATTTAAAGAAGAATCTATCATTTCAAACCTCCCGGTGCCTCAGCCCTCCAGCTGTGCTGTCGTTATGCTTCCCTTGCACGTGATGCCAGACTTTCTAGCGTGTTTATCTGCCTCAAATGTTATATCAAGTTGGGCATGTGCATGGGAAGGGGAAGGTGGGAGGGAACCTTTGCGTCATTGACTACGGAACCACTCCTAAATAGAAGGTTTTCTTTCCTTCCCTACGGGTTGTCAAACCCGTAATTTAGTATTGGTTCCTTCGTCAATGACGAAGAGCCTAGAATATCACGACCAGAGATGGGACATCAGATGCTCAACGTATCCAGAGAGAACCAATTAACAGATAGGCTGACACCGGGAGAAATTCAAATTACTGTATTAGAGAAAGAAGAGGCGGGTATACTGGGAAGCCTCATAAAGAAGGAAAGATGGAAGAATAGTCATAACTTAAAATGTGTTGAGGAGAACAAGATGTAAAAATGTGTATGAACGGATGCTTTAATGTCAAAACATCTCATACTATAATGCTCCTGAAGCTGTGCAACAAGTTAGCAAGCACATTTCACCATACTTAGTCATGGTGAATAAAACTCTTTCAGGGTGACGCCTATTGCCTGATAGTGGTTACCGACTATTCGGCCTTCGATTTAGGGTGAAAGATAGGATCGTATTTTGCTCTAAGCCATTTGGCCCGTTAAACGTCCATAATGCAAAAGTTAGAGAAATCTGAAGGCTTCCAGCTTGGTCCAAGGGGAATTGAGAGATTGGAAATTTCACTGGATACGGGCACTATAGGCTCAGGCGGTTGTATCCCTCTTGTATGGGCCAAATTGGCGCAAAGTGACACACAAGACCCTTGTCTGATTGTGCATCTGAGGGTCGTGCCGGGGGGAGGGAACAGGTAGATGGACGACCCTGTGTTCTGTAGCTGACACCTTTGGCCTATGCATACTTTTGTTTTATATATTTAAAATCACCCATAACATATATATGCAATACAAAGTTAGCAGATGTTTTCCTTCCAATTTTGTCAATTAATAATTGATAATTGTTTATAATCAGCTTACAATTATGTTTGTAGTCATTATCGGCTGCATATAGACCTTCCCTTTATTACTATACTATACAAGAACGTAGTATAGTCGTATACTGTATAAGAAAATTGTGTAGAATCACACAAATCTTGAGATAAACTGTACATCTTATAGGTGTTTGGTATAGTGATGTCTACAGTCGTAGCTCTGGCGTTAGTTCCGAAGCGTTCACCAGAGGTCTCAAGGAATTGTCGGTAGGGAGAATTGACTGCAAAAGAGGCCAGTCCCTGCGCCGGGGTTATTGACCACCGGGTTATAGATTGAGGGGTCTTTGCTAATGTGTGGAATGCCAAAAGGTCTACTTGTGGATGGGAAGGAAGAGTCAGCTTGGCGAAAGCTTCCTGTTTGAGTGTCAATACCACTGGAGTAGCCTACTCTTGCCCCGGGATAAGGTGTCACCCCAAAGGTTGGCCCTTCCCGGGAGGTACTAGGCTGAAATGTAGGGGTGAATCCGCTTGCTGAAAGCTTCTTGTGTGAGTGCCCGTTCCACTGACTTGCACTTGCACCGGGATAAGGTGTCCGTAAGAAATCTTTGATCTCTTGTGAAGAACGAAATGTGCCAAAAGGCATCCTTGAGGTTCAACGTTATCAGTCACACGTCCTGATGAAGGAGTAGCCGTATCCGAGGCACTGTGAGCATGCAAAATCTGTAATTTTGTGTGAGGAGAGGTCTCTGCCTGGTCTCATCTTTAAGCTGTCTCATTTGGGAACAAGAAACGTGCGGGATAGGAAAACTGTGGTTCCTTTTAGAACTGGCACTAATACCATCTGCTTTAAACATTCTTTGATTACTTCTATGACGTTTGGTGAAAGTATCATTGTATTGTTGTGCAGATCACATATGACAAGTAGCAAATCTATGTTCCTCATTTGGAGCTTTAGTGGGGCAATTGCAGTGATGGCTAGAGCAAATTTTGCCGCCTCTACTGCCCATTCCACCCACGGACCTTGTCCCACTCCTTCTAAGGGAACATGCGAGACTGAGGGTCTGTAGCAACAGTTTCTATCTTTGTAGAACACACTGAGGAGGGACTTTATAGCATTAATTTAAGAGCAGCAAGCTTAGAGAAATCTGACCGAGACTCCCGGGATGTTGTGGCAGAAAACATTGGGGCAGGGTTGTCCACAAAACTGAATATCAGACCTGGAAGGGAAAGGAGGCACGACTATTTCCATTCCCCTCCTTTCAGCATCTTTTGCTCGCAGATGTTTTAACTCATTTACCTCGAGGACCCTGGCTTGAGGGACCTGGTAAAGTTAAGGGATACCTGTCTCCGCGTCTTCCGGAATAGGAGGATCACTGATTGGTTGTCAAACTCGGGCAGGATCATAAAGCAAAGACATTGGCTTGTTGGGAAACCCCGGGTCCTCCTCAAGGGCACCCGGAGTGAAGGGGTTAGGAATAGCCCCACCTGTCAAGGGTGGGAATCGCTACTGATTCACCGGTTAGGGAACACTAGGACCAATTGACCCTGAGGGACGAGGCGGTGTGGTGGTCTTTATTCATATAAGGACAGGTTGTAAAGGAACAGTAGGTAGCGTAGAAGGCATTAGCTGAGAGGACAGCCTAACCTGGGAAGTCAGAGACTCTTGTCTCTGACTAAACTTGGACTTAATTGCTGCTAGAACCTTTGTTTGGAACAGGGTCTCCAACTTCGTTGGGACGTGGGCAAAAGAATGTTTAGGAAACTAATGTAGGCATTATGGATAATGTCTGGGACTTAGGATATGTAACCTTTTACATCACTCCAAATATTGAGCAAAACCTAAGGCGCCCCAGCCGCAGTTATGTGGCCCATCAGATTGTGATGTTTCACGAAGGGTGCACAGTTTGTACACTTCTTAGTAGCCCACTAGCTAGCTTACAATCAACACAAGACAGATGGCATACATACTTCGTACGTCCAAGAAGGGGGAATTTGTTGCATCTTGTGAACCCGAAACACTGCACAATGGTCGTGGCGATTACAAGAGAGAGCTGTTGCTCATCAGGCCAAGAATTAATGTTACATAATACTAGAGCAAAGAACAAAAACATGCACCGGCTTGTCATGCACAAGGCCTATGGAATGCCGAGTAGCCTGTTGGCTATATGAATGCAGTAAAAGAAGTTAGAATGGGGTAGCACATCAGCTGCATCTTATATAAAGATGGATTAGAGTGGGATAGTCGATGGTTATCATTAATACGATTAGAGTATTCCCACCCCCCCCTTTTTCTCTCATTCGTGGTTCTACATTGAGAACCCAAGGTGAAGACTTTTAACAGCGACTCAACAAGAAATTACGTTGGGCAACACCTGGTGGTGAATAGCCTATTGGCTATATGAATGCCGTAAAAGAGGTTAGAGTAGCGTATCTGCTATCTCTTATATAAATTCATTGTCCTCCATTGAGAACTTATGGGAAAGAAGTTTATCATTGACCCGGAAAGACACGCCATTGGGCATCACCCGGAGATGGAGGTGAAGCCCGAAGACCTTCATAGCAACCCGATCGGGAATACGGAACCTGAGAGAGTGGACCGTAGCTACGAGTCAAGGTCTATTTCAGTTCAATTCAATTCGAGAGACTGTAATTGCTATTTGCAGTAACTTAAGTTATAACAATGGAATAATAATAATTGTCGGGAATAGGGTAATGATCCCGACAGGTTTTGGTCCAATAGGACATTTGAATTTGGCGGTATCGTATCGCTTGTACGATTTCGGCTGGTTCTTTGTGTATTGTAGTTTATTCTTAAGTTAGGTTAAATATTAACTGTAATGTATAAATATCTACATCAGCTCTAGATGTATTATGAAACCAAGTTATGGGTTATAATTATTATGAGCCGGCAGCCATATGTAATTTCGCGAAGCGATCGGAGGCCGGCCCTTTAGTCTCTCAATCAACACCGTACAGCCAACATCTCCTTCCCCCGGCCCTGACTCAACCCACAGGTCACCATGTGCTACAACTACTAATAATATTAACAACAGTCCTACATCACCAGTCCTCTAAGCTAAGTTCATTGTATCGATATTGTATTATGTGAACATTCCTACATGTCATGCAATTGAACTAGCCATGTGTGGGGGACTGGATTACACCCATCAACGACTACGTCGTTGGTATATATATATTATAACTATTTGTTGGGATATTTCATGTACCAGTGATATGTAATTTAACCTTTATCTAAATTCCCGACAAATAATGGTCCTTCGTGCCCTAGAGCTTCCTTACCGTAGTACCGTTTTGTTTGCTTCCTTGACGCTTGTGGTCTTACAAATGGCTGCCGCCCCGCGCGTTGTTGGCCGACTGCCATTTCCCTAGTTTGGACCCAGCTTCTTCCCTCGTGTTTTTTCCCATTTAGGCACCGTCCCTATCTTTTTTGGGACTAGTTTCCGGGTTTTTTTGGGCGTGTGATCCTTGGCGTTTTTTGGTGGGTTAGCTGGGCTGGAGTTTGGGGTAGGGGTAGTTTCGTCGGTCGCCATTTTGCGCTCCTGGCAAGGCTAGGCTAAGCAGTCTAGGCCTGCAGGTGTCTGCGGTTGCTGTTCCTTTCGCTTTGGTGGTGTGCCTGTGGTGTTAGTTGTGTTGTGTCATTGTGGGACTCATTATTAATTTTGCTGGTGGGGAGGGTTCTCATGTGACCTTTATATTTAAATTTCATAATAGCCTAGGCCTAGTTGCTTAAAGTGGCGGTCATGAGTGTCGGTCTTTGTTAATTCCTAAGCGATTGACGGTTAATAGTCAGACCTCATGATTGTAGCTTAACCAACTAGGCTTACCTATAAAGGGCTTACAATAATTAGTGCTTCACCTTACCCTTTCTTTTAATGGATTTGGTATTTAATTATTTTGTCTAGTTAGATAATTTCCTTTCGATAGTTTATATTAAGGGGGGATGTAAGTATTATGTCATTCTTTTTGAGTAAATTTCTTAAGTAATGGGGGTTTGCCGCTGTTGATTCCTAAGCGATTAACGGTTTGTAGTCTGACCTCATTGTAGTTTAAGTTGCTTAAAATTAGACCTTAACGATGACAGATTTAAAGAAACTTAAGATTCTTAAGGGAGGGATGAAGGGAAGTTTAAATAGATGTTTAAGAGATCTTGATGAATTTTTAATAAGTGCCACGGCTGATCAAATAAAGGGTAAATTCGCTACTGTTACTAAATCGCTAGCTACTTATGATAGTTATGCTCAGCAGGTATATGGTTTATTGACAGTTACTGACGATGTGGAAGAAGAAATGTCGGCAGATCTTGAGTACTTTGAGAATATTAATACAACCTTAGCCAGACTATCTTCCACCCAAGAATCAACCTCTGTTAAGGATACCGGTACACCAAAGGCGACTGGTTTTAACCTGCCGAAGCTTACTCTGCCTACCTTTTCCGGGCATTCGGCTACCTGGACTGGATTTTGGGATATTTTTGAGTGTTCCGTCCATCATAATAAAACACTCACATCCATCCAAAGGTTCACATATCTCCGTGGTCAATTGAAAGGGGAGGCATTGAAGTTAGTCGATGGGTACAAGCTAGAAGCTACCAGCTACGAGTCTGCAGTGGAGTTGCTGAAGAGAACTTACGGGAGAGTGGAAGTCATCAAGACCGCTTTAATTACCAAATTCTTCACACTAGATCCTCCATCCTATGATGTGGCGGACCTAAAGGAGTACTATGCCTCCTTTGAGAGCCTCCTCCGATCTATGGAGACAATGGCCGTCACCAAGGAGGAGATATTTAGTGTGAATATCTTGAATAAGATACTCTCTCCCCTAAGGGAAATCTTACGACGACAACTAAGCGACTCTCCACTAAACTTGGAAGCGTTGGTGCAGGTGTACCAGACTGAAGTCTTCAATATGGAGAGTACTGGATACTACCGACAAGTGGAGGTGTCGCCATCTACTGCAGCTTTCCCGGTACAGACTTCTCCTAAACAGAAAAGGCCAATATCATTAGGTTGTAAGTTGTGCAGTGTCCACGGTCATCTGTGGTATCAGTGTCCTAAGTATCCTAAGGCTACACAGAAGATTGGTCAGGCTAAATCGCTTAAGTTATGTACCAGCTGTCTGGCAAGAGACCACTTCAACAGTACCTGCACCAATTCCTACATCAAACCTTGTAAGTATTGCAAGGGGAAACATTGGTTTTCCCTTTGCACCCAGTCTGATCGGCACGACGGCAAAGAAAAGGGGAGAACCCCCAAAGAGTCACATGAGAAAAGTAAGAGCGAGGGTGATAAAGTATCTGCCATGTCCATTGCTTCTCGAGAATGTCAATTGCTTCCTACTATGATGCTGCCAGTAGTGGGGAGTAATAATAATACTATAATGACGCGCACCTTACTTGACCAGTGCTCACAGAGGTCATTCGTTCTGCGGTCGTCATTACCCCAGCTCAAGTGTACCAGCAAGGGTCAAGAAAATTTGCGTCTCCATGGTTTCACTGGTGAAATAGATTCCAGTGACTATGATATAGTGGAGATTTCCTATGTTTATAGAAAAAAGGTATGTCCCATCAAGGCTGTTGTGGTCGACACACTACCCAGTTTCTATATAGCATCAGAGATCCAACCACATTTGAAATATCTCAGAAGCAAGGGGTATAAACTGGCTGATGATCAACTCTCTGCTAACAATGGTATTATGCTACTGGTCGGAGCTGATTATTACTACGACCTGGTTCACCCTGGATATCGGCGGGTAGATAAGCTAATAATGCTCCCCACGATCCAAGGTTATGCCATTTCTGGATCCTATGCCACTTCCTCTCAAGACACACAGGTGGAGGTGGTTACGGTCCTCAAGGTAGCAGTAAGCCCCATAGATAAATATATTAGGCCAAAGGTGCCTGATAATACATGTACTGATATAGATAAGCTATGGGACTTGGACAATATTGGAATTGACCCACATGAACTTGATCGTGAGTCCAAGCTAGCGTTAAGCTCGTATGAAGAGACTGTAACGTATGACTCTGGCAGAGGTCAGTATGTGGTAAGGCTCCCTTGGAATGATAACAAGAGTAAATTACCTACTAACTTCCATCTAGCACTTGATAGGTTACTTGGCCTTCAGAAGCAGTTTGTCAAGGATCCAAGTTATTGCGAGACTTATGCGGCAGTTTTGGCCGAGCAGGTACAACGTGGATTTGTGGAGAGAGTAGATCTCAGTAAGTATGGGGATGACATCCATTACCTTGCTCACCATGGGATTAAAAAGGACAGTTCCACCACTCCTGTTCGTATTGTGTATGACTGCTCTGCTAAATCCAGTGATCGCTCCTATAGCCTGAATGATTGTCTGTACACGGGTCCGTCCCTGGTCTCTGATCTAGCGCAAATTATGTTGCGCTTCAGATGTCATAAGTTTGCATGGGTCGCCGATATTGAAAAGGCCTTCCTGATGCTTCAACTCCATCGTGAAGACAGGGACTCGACAAGATTTTTATGGCCACGGGACCCAATGGATCTAGATTCGGAGTACCTGGTCTACAGGTTCAGAGTCGTCTTATTCGGGGCGACCTGTTCCCAGTTCCTTCTCAACGCTACTATTTTGCGTCATCTTCAGGAGGCTGGACTAGATCCTGACTTCAAGAATGAGATCAAGCAGGGGATCTATGTGGACAATCTTCAAGGCACCGGAGACAATGAAGATTTATTGCTCAAGAGATGCTGGGAGATCCGTGATATATTTGCCAAGGCTCATTTATACTTAAGAGAATGGGCCACTAATAGTGATCTTTTGAACGGTCAATTTGCTTCTGACGGTGTAGCTACTGAGAATAGTGAGGTGAAGTTTTTAGGCCACAAATGGGACACTACCACAGATTGTATATCCTTCTGTCACACCCCATGCGGCAGTGAGCTTATGACCAAGCGAAACTGCTTAAGCTTGTCAGCGAGGTTGTTTGATCCCCTAGGTTTTTTGCTGCCTGTTACAATCCGTGCTCGTATGTTTTTACAGCAACTGTGGCAGCTAAAACTAGATTGGGACACACCCCTCCCGACTGAGTTACAAGATACTTGGCGGTTGATTTGGTCGGACCTTTCCACATGTTGCAAGGTCCAACTTAATCGTCAGGTTATTAGTGGTCAACAAGTGGATCTACATGCCTTTTTTGATGCTAGTAATAGTGCGTACGGTACTGCCATATACATATGCAATGGTAGTGAAGCGACGCTGGCTATAGCGAAGGCCAAAGTAGCCCCTATAAAGAAGATTACAGTTCCTAAATTAGAACTTACTGCATTGCTTCTGTCTGCTCGTCTAATAAACTTTACACTGGATGCCTATGCAGACATACTACAGATTAATAACGTCTATGTCTGGAGCGACAGTCAAATAGCGCTTTCATGGGTACACAGCCAGAAAGTGTTACCTGTTTATGTTTCTAATCGCACTGATGAGATTCATGACTTAGTTCCTACAGCTACATTTCGCTATGTGAGCACCAGGGATAACCCCAGTGACATAATTTCCCGGGGGATCTCGGCACAGCAGTTTATGTCTTCCTCTATTTGGTGGCATGGACCTCCATGGCTTACATCTCCAACTGAATGGCCTCAGGATTTCAGGGAATACATATCTGATCCTTCAAGTCGGCCCCAAGATGATGTGTTAAGTAGTTCGAATGTGAGTACTACACATCAGGATAACAAGTTGGTAGAGTGGGAACGTTACGGCAGCTATGATCAAGTAATACGGGTATTTGCATGGATATACCGTTTCATTAACAACATGAGAAGTCGGGCTCACGGGTCTTTCCTTAGTGAAGATTCGAAGCATATCAGACTCCATGAATTGAGATCAGCAGAAGCAAAACTAATATGTTTAGTACAAAAGGAATCTTATCCTACTGAACATCAAATCCTGAGCAAGGAGTCAAAGGCCAAACCCTCAAACTTAATGAGGCAGCTAGGATTATATATGGAAGGAGGCATCATTAAGTGTAGAGGCAGGATACAAAAAGCGGACATTATTGATTCTGCTAAATATCCTGTCCTCCTTAGCTCCTCTCATTTGATTACCAAAATGTTGATTCGCCAATGCCATCGGACCTGCCTACATTTTGGCGTAAATTATGTTCTGGCGTATATGCGACAACGTTGGTGGATCCCTAAGATGCGACAAGCAATTAAAGGGATCCACAATAGCTGTACGATCTGTAAAAGATTACAGGGTAAGCCTTACTCCCCAGTTGATCTACCTCCCTTACCTGAGTTCAGGGTACAAAGGACTGAACCATTTCAGGTAACCGGGGTGGACTACACCGGAGCGATTCATGTTAGGGAATCGCCCGGTACTATCATAAAGGTATATGCCGTCCTATTCACATGTGCGGTAACCAGAGCGATTCATATTGAATTGATTGACGACCTATCCAGTGAGGGGTTTTTGCATACTCTAAGACGCTTTGCAGGCCACAATGGTTTCCCTCAAATTATTATGAGCGATAATGCGACTTGTTTTGTCGGGGCCTCTAAATATCTCCAGAGTTTAATGGATGACCCGCAGGTTGTGGCTACCCTCACTGGAAAGGGTTGTCAATGGAGATTTATACCAGCACGTGCACCATGGTTCGGGGCGATTTGGGAGAGAACTATCGGTATCGTCAAATCTGCCATGAAGAAGGTATTAGGAAGGGCACTGGTGACCAGACGGGAGTTGCAAACCATCTTAATAGAAATTGAGATGTCAGTCAACGACAGGCCCTTGACCTATACCTCGGCAGATGTTGATGACCTCTTACCCATTTCGCCTTCTATGCTAAGACGTGGACGAACCCTTAATACCTTTCCTAGATCGTCCGTAAATGACGAAGATCTGCATGACCCTACGTTCGGCAATGCTGACGCCACACGTCGTCGCTTCCAGTATGTAAACAAGGTGTCCGACGATCTATGGAAACGGTGGACCCAAGAATATTTGCTGTCTCTTCGCGAGCGTCACTCTCATAAGATCAAAGGGACGAATCAACGATGGCCTCGTATCGGGGATATCGTCCTGATTCATGATGAGCGTCCTAGGTTATTTTGGAAGCTTGGGAGGATTATCGATTTGTTCCAGGGCATTGATGGTCTTATAAGGGTTGCTAGAATACGAACTTCGACTGGGGTTACTACTCGCCCAGTCGTAAGGTTATATCCCCTGGAGCAGGATGTAGAACTGCCGGATGATCCTGGCGTCTCTACTGATACCCCTCCGCGGGAGAGTGCTGGTGACAGTGCTCCTCGAGGTGGGGCAGCTGATGATGAGAAGGATGATCCTCCTCAGGCTTCAGGTGGCGCTCGTCCCAAAAGGAGGGCGGCTATGAGTTCCGTGGATCTTTGGAGATCAAAGATCACACAAGGTGATCTTTGACTTCGATGTCCTTTTTTTGTTCTCTGTATATAGCTCCTGTATATCATTTTTGGTGGCGGGCAATATGTCGGGAATAGGGTAATGATCCCGACAGGTTTTGGTCCAATAGGACATTTGAATTTGGCGGTATCGTATCGCTTGTACGATTTCGGCTGGTTCTTTGTGTATTGTAGTTTATTCTTAAGTTAGGTTAAATATTAACTGTAATGTATAAATATCTACATCAGCTCTAGATGTATTATGAAACCAAGTTATGGGTTATAATTATTATGAGCCGGCAGCCATATGTAATTTCGCGAAGCGATCGGAGGCCGGCCCTTTAGTCTCTCAATCAACACCGTACAGCCAACATCTCCTCCCCCGGCCCTGACTCAACCCACAGTTCACCATGTGCTACAACTACTAATAATATTAACAACAGTCCTACATCACCAGTCCTCTAAGCTAAGTTCATTGTATCGATATTGTATTATGTGAACATTCCTACATGTCATGCAATTGAACTAGCCGTGTGTGGGGGACTGGATTACACCCATCAACGACTACGTCGTTGGTATATATATATTATAACTATTTGTTGGGATATTTCATGTACCAGTGATATGTAATTTAACCTTTATCTAAATTCCCGACAATAATAATAATCAGTAGATTATCAATGTCACCGGAGGTCCGTTGGGTACCCGGTACCAGGACACCATTGGTTAGTCCGTGTATATCAATTCAATATTGGGCTTATAATAGTGATAGTATCTGGAGGAAGCTTTGCTCCTCATCTGTCCCTAATAGCCCACTGGGGCACAGGAGTCCCGCCGACTCCAGGGCTCAAAGTTTCCGAACTATTTCCATGTCAGAAGTGATAACATAAGTAAGCAGGAACCTTTTAGCACCTGGCTTATATATTGAAAAATGAAGTGAAGCCATCGAAAAACTTCATAATATAATTTCAATATTTGGCTTATGATAGGGATAGTACCCGGAGGAAACTTTTCCTTTATAGTTCAATAATAGTACACACTATTGGCACCCAGCATATACATTGAAAAATTAAGTAAATCCAACAAAATTCTTCCTACTATAACGTTAATGTTTGGCTTATAATAGGGATAGGAACCGAAGCAAACATTGTTCCTTATAGTTCAACAATAGCGGAACCATTGGCCCCCCGCTTATGCATTGAATAATGAAGTAAATCCATGGAAAAACTTTGAATTATAAAGTCAATATTTGGCTTATAATAGGGATAGTACCCAGAGGAAGCGTTGGTCCTTATCCTTCAACAACAGTGGAACCCTTGGCACCCCGCTTATAAATTGAAAAATTAAGGAAATCCCTCTAACCACTTCCTAATATACATTCAATATTTGGTTTTCAATAGGGATCGTACCCGGAGGAAATTATGTTCCTTATAGTCCAATAATAGCGGAACCATTGGTCCCCAGCTTATTCATTGAAAAATTAAGTAAATCCCTCGAAAAACTCCTAATATACTGTCAATATTTGGTTTATAATAGGGATAGTACCCGGAGGAAACGGTGTTTCTTATACTGTAGTTCGATAATAGCGGAACCATTGGCTCCCAGCTTATCTATTGACAAATGAAGTAAATCCACCGAAAAACTTCATATAATACTTATATCTAGGAAGATACCAATCTATCTCTTGTGCTGTAACTTTCAGTAGAGTGAGGCTCTGAACTATAGCCTATTGGCCACTTCCGCGCTCGATGTGACGAGCATGAGAAAACTTCGTAATATCGAGTCAATATTTGGCTTAAAAATAGGAATAGTATCCGGAGGAACAGTGTTCCTTATAAGTCAACAATATCGGAACCATTGGCCCCCCGCTTATATGTTGAAAAATGAAGTAAACCCCTCGAAAAACTTCATAATATAATATTTATATATCTATATATCTATATAGGAAGAGATCATCTATCTCTTCTATTATAATTCAGTAGTGATGCTCGAGCTAGGCCTATTGGCCGCTTCCGTGATTGCGCGCTCGCGTGAGAATATCCCGATATAAGAATCCATAAGTAGAGTCCAGGGCATATCTGCTCAAATTAATGTTACCAGTGTGTAACTATGAAAGTGTAGAATACTTTGATATATGAGCAAAGAAGTAGTGATCACGTAAACTGCAGACTATGTACGTATTACATATCTGCCATAACTTATAGAAGAATGGATTCCAGGGAGATATATTCTATCGGCTATCATGAATACGATTAGAGTGCTATCTAATCGGGATAGTATCCTGAGGAAAACATTGTTCCTCATCTTTATCTAGGTCAAGCCTAACAAGTTTGGGGCGAGGACAGTTAGGGGAGGAAGTGCCTTTTAACTCTGTAGGTATAGACCTCTTTTTAGGGGTTTCTTTTGTGGAAGACACTGAGCGTCCAGTAAGAAATAAACTGACCATGTCTGGGACTTTTTTTTTTTTTTTTTTTTTTTTAGTTGAGGATATATAAACTTTCACTTCATCCCAAATGTTTAGTAATACCTGAGTCGCCCCCGCTGCTGTTATGTGGCAACTCGGATTGTGGTAGTGTTACACGAAGAGTGCACAATTTGTACATTTTTAGGAGCCCACTTAGTCAATGTACAATTCACACAAGACATCTGGCGTACATACCTCGTCAGTTGTGGCTCAGGTGAGGGGGCGGAGATTACTGAGGAGAGCTATAGCCCACCTGTCAGAAAAAGGCCAAGAATCAATGTTACATAATATAAGAGCAAAGAACCAAAGCATGCACCAGTTCCTTATGTATAAGGCTCATGTAATGTCGAGTAGCCTGCTGGCCCTATGAATGTTTTTCATTGTTTTAAAGAATTTAGAGTAGGGTAGCATATTCGCTACATCGTATATAAGAATGGATTTAAGTGGGATAGTCTATAGGCTATCATAAATGCCACTGGAGTACTCTCCTCCCTTCTTTTTCCATTCATTGTTCTACATTGAGAACTCGGAGGGAAACTTTGGTCTTTAATTTAACCGGAACCTTTTGGTACATCGGATGTTTGTTTCTGAAGAAAAACATTGTTCACCCCCCCCCCCCCCCCCCGGAGTACCCGGAGTACTTGGAGGAAACTCTCGTTCCTTAATTTAACCTGAAGCTCATGGTTCCTTGGTTTTCAGTATTACCCGGAGTACTTGGAGGAAGCTATCGTTCCTTATTTTAATCTGAACCTCTTGGTTCCTGGGTTGTCAGTGTTTACCCGGAGTACCCGGAGTACTTGGAGGAAGCTGTCGTTCCTTATTTTAATCTGAACCTCTTGGTTCCTGGGTTGTCAGTGTTTACCCGGAGTACCCAGAGTACTTGGAGGAAGCTATCATTCCTTATTTTAATCTGAACCTCTTGGTTCCTGGGTTGTCAGTGTTTACCCGGAGTACCCGGAGTACTTGGAGGAAGCTATCGTTCCTTATTTTAATCTGAACCTCTTGGTTCCTGGGTTGTCAGTGTTTACCCGGAGTACCCAGAGTATTTGGAGGAAGCTCTTGTTCCTTAATTTAACCTGAACCTCTTGGTTCCTTGGTTTTCAGTATTGCTCGGAGTACCCTGAGTACCCTTAGTACCCGGAGTACTTGGAGGAAGCCTTGTTCCTAAATTTAACCTGAACTTCTTGGTTCCCTGGTTTTCAGTAGTACCCGGAGTATTCGGAGGAAGCTCTCGTTCCTTAATTTAACCTGAACTTTTGGTTCCTTGGTTTTTGTATTACTCCGAGTACCCGGAGGAAGCACTCGTTCCTTTATGTTAACCTGAACCTTTTGGTTCCTTGGTTTTTGTATTACTCCGAGTACCCGGAGGAAGCACTCGTTCCTTTATGTTAACCTGAACCTTTTGGTTCCTTGGTTTTGTTGGTGTTTTGTGCACCTGGAGGAAAACTTTGTTTCTCCATTTAACCGGATTTTTTTTTTTTTTTTTTTTTATTGTTCCTCGGTTTCCTTGAAACCATTTAGTACCCGGAGGTCTAAAATCCTCAGACCCGGAGAGAACGGAGGGACACAGGAGCCCCGCCGACTCCGGGACTCGAAGCATGCAATTGTATAGGGTTAGTTGGTGCTCTTGCACTGGAGGAAACTTTGTTGGTCAATTTGTTTACATGCAAACTCTTTCTATTTTAAGAAATTAACACATAATTGTGTTGGTGCTCTTGCACTGGAGGAAACTTTGTTGCTCCATTTGGTTTCATGCAAACTTTCTATTTTAAGAAATTAACATATACTGTAATTGTGTTGGTGCTTATATTTATTTACTCGAAACCATTTAGTACCCGGAGTTCTAAACCCGGAGATCCGGAGAGAACGGAGGGACACAGGAGCCCCGCCGACTCCGGGACTCGAAGCATGCAAATTGTATAGGTTTTTTAGTTGGTGCTCTTGCACTTGGTCATGCAAACTCTTAGGAATCATTGGTATCGAAGCACTTCATAACATATTACTCATATAGGAAGAGAACAATTGGTCCCTCATGTAAAATTCAGTAGAGGGAAGCCGAGCTAGCTAGGCCTATTGGCCGCCCTCGTGGACACTTGTCCGAGGTGGCGAACAAAGCATGGCCTTATAAATAAGTACTGGTGCAAGAATGGGACATATAAGGGAATCAATAAGTCTAGCTAAGACCCTATCAGCTCGAAGTAATGCTAGAAGCATGCAAACTATAAAATGAAGCGACATGTAAAAGTGAAGCGACTTTGAAAAATTTAATACTAGTAGAATTCAGGAAATCATGTAGGCTACTTTACAAGGAAAACTTTGAATTAATAATATCCTTAGAGTTCAACGTGTATCCTGAGGGCACACGAATAAGATGAATAATAGCCTACGATAAGTAAATAATTAAATGCAAGCATTGTATAGGATATAGCCTAATATAACAATAATCACTTACTACGACGAACAACCAATATTAAGAATAGCGAAGCAGTATCCATATACTTTCGGTGTGGACAGGCGTGGACGGTGGCCCTCTGAAACATACAGGGCGATTACTCAATTCATGTTTGGACCTAACTCAAATAATATATAACAAGGACTCACTAGGAGTGAGAAAGCCAGGCAAACGCCGAGACGCCCAGAGCAAGGGGGCACACGTCCGACTCGTCTGGATCACAACCGTAAAGAGGCAGATAAACACGCTAGAAAGTCTGGCATCACGTGCAAGGGAAGCATAACGACAGCACAGCTGGAGGGCTGAGGCACCGGGAGGTTTGAAATGATAGATTCTTCTTTAAATTTTATTTCTAGTGGTATTCATTTTCAATGACGAGCCCTTGGTAAGATTTAATGGGTATTAACCAAGGATTGTTTTTATGATATATACGCAACGGTTGTGATAAGAACTCCGGGGAATCCTGAACGGGTCCCGGAATCTCAGCCTATATATAGTATAGGCTCTTCGTCATTGACGAAGGAACCAATACTAAATAATAGGATTCGCACGAACAATAGAAGTTGGAGCACTCGGTTAAGTTATTGGTCTTTTTAACAGTCTCTTAGCACTGCTCGCGGATTTGGAGAGATCTCGCTTCCCACTTCCAACATTCAGGAATTGTACTTCTGATCACCTTACTTCAACGATTCGCTATCTTGAGCTGGTGTGTTGGGGGCTAACAGCGGATCCGGGGCCGTCCAAGGTGTCCGGGAGTGTAGAGATGTTTACAGCTGGACTAACTTGTCTAGCCGGTGACGACAAGCCTTTTTGGTACTCCTCTGAAAGCCTTGAATCACACTGCACTTGGCGAGCCAAAGAACAAGGGATCGAATTAACGTAAGAGAGTCGGGAGAACGACTTTTATTACTATTCTGGCCTTATGGGAGGGTCGGGGCTTGCAGGTGGCGGTACGCCTTTTTGGTCAACCGACAGTTGTTAACCTAGGAATTCTTTTCGCCAGAGTTTTCTCCTAACTCGCGTAATCCCTTCTAACATAACCAGATCTTTCTAGCTTAGACCGGTTATGAGTTATGATTGTTCGTAAACCCAGGGTAGGGGCAGAGCCGGCTTACAATAAGCTTATGGTACAATCAACAATTTCGTAAATCGTTTGTCCACAGTTATAATCTTGCCCTTGGAGTCCCAGTTGCAAGAATATAATCGTGAAGGGTTTGTTTACTCGTCTCACAGATTAACTTGGATCGCGAACACCGAAAATCACTGTATATCCTGAGGGTGGAGTTGGGGTAAGATATCCACGAATGCGGCACTTCCGTTGCGTGTCCTTCTACCCCCGGAACTAGCTTGTTTTTGGCGCGGGACTATATATATGGAGGGGGGGCAGAGGGGGTTTCTTTGTCTAACTTTTGGATGTCGGAGGGGAACACAAGTTAATTTAATCCCTTGGTTGAATAGGGTAGCATTAAAGGTCTATTATAAAGTTAGCATGTAGGCCGCAATATGATTTACCTTTTTCTGACATTTACTCCAAGACAAATTATTAATAGGAGTTGAGGAGGATGTTGGGGTAATACAAAAAAAAAATAGTTTGTCCAGCGCCTTTGGACTCCAGCGGTAAGGTAGCCTACGTTAATATTATCTCTAGGATCCTCCTCTGAGCGAGCTGAAATGCTATTAGGAGTCTAAGACGGGTTAAGGGGGACTTGGGGGTTAGATAGATAGGAATAGGATTTAGGCTGGAATCGAAACTTGGAGGTTGGTATGGGTTGTAAATACCCGGAGTTTCTAGCAAGAGTTTGGCGGGCATGTAGGATGTCGGTAGTCCTACGCGAGGGGGAGATGCTGGGCCTCTTCGAGGGGAGGAAAGGGGGGTTAGCCTCGCGCGCATTAATTCACTGCCCCAGGTTGTAGGGGTGGTTAGTTAGGTTAGGGGATAGTTAAAGGAGGTACCAAAATAGGTTTGTACTCTGCTTACGGAAGCTTGAGAAAATGACTTGCTCGGCACAAATTAAACATCCTGGTGGCGTCCTTTTTAGAAGGTGTTATGAAGCTCGGGTTGGTATGGAAAGAAACGACAGGGTGGATAAAAGTTTACAACTGAGCACGCTTGTTACTACGCAAAGTATTGGTGGATCAATGAGAGTTAACTTAGGAAAAGTTGACATGCATGAAGGATGGTATTTTGCCGTCCTTAATATAAAAGTATAGAACCTGGTTGAATAACTCAAGTTCAATTGTATAACTACTTAGGTGCTAGAAACGAATCCCGGAGCATGGGGTAATATACGTTTATCTTCTTAAATGGAGAGAGAAAACTAGGTGGCTTCCCTAGAGCTCTCTGGAGAGGATCGTATTCAGATTTGTCATAATTAATCTTATATAAAACAACAGAGATACGAAACAGTAGTGTGGACTGTGGACTAGAAGGGGTGACTGATTAGATGTATAATAGGTGTGGACAGAGACGGAAAGGAGGAACACAATGGTGAAGGAAAAAGAAATACTTAACTTACGAAAACGAAATGCATGCATAACATGACGGTATTAGTCGTCGTTAAAATAAAGCGAATGAACCCTGGTTGAAATGCACGGAATACGATTCGACATGGGCAGTGCCTCTGTGTCATATCCATCTCGATCGGGCAATTTCTGGTTCATATAATATCCTAGGCACTAAAACGAAACAGCTGAGCTTGGGGTCGGTGGAGGGGACATTTTATAGCCTACCCTCTTTCAAGGGGGTGGGAGGGGGCATAGCCTCGCGCGCTTTACCCCTACAGTTCAGGTGGCGAGTGTGGTTCACTTAGGTTAGAGGATCGTGAAAGAGATACAAGAATAGGTTTGCACTCTCTGTATACTGGGGTTCGAGTCGGCACTGACTCGGCAAGGAATGTAAAACATCCTGATGGGCGTCATGCGAGAGGAAGGTTTGTGAAGTTGGGTTGGTCACGGTTGTTCCCGCTGCACGGCGTAGGACGAGTAGATCGTATATTATAAGATTGTAAGTAAGTTAAGATTATAAAAGGCCTAATAAGCTATTAAGCAATATTGACATGGTCTTATGTAGTATATATGAATTTATCGTATATATTAATATAATTTATCGTATTGAGCAACCTAGATGCGGTACGAAAATTTGGGCTCCTGGCGTTTGCCAAGGCAGCAAGATGTAGGTCTGGACGAGGGGCAGAACCTCCACGAACACCGACCAGTTAACATCTAATTTCCGCCCTCAGTTGATCGAGCTTTTGTGCCTCTAATCACAATACACTGACAGCAATACATACATCTACACCATCACGACGCTCTCATCGACGCCATGACTGACTGACAGATAAGCATAGTATCCATGTCCATTCCCATGTAATCATTTGATTCTTTCTTTCACTTGACTCGAGCCTCAGGGCCGAAGTCTTGCTTCCCCATTGTCCGCCATATTGGGCAAAAGTTCTCCTTTGTCTCGTTGCCACGTGGAACTATTGGTGAGTTAATTCCTGGATAATATTAACCCTTATAACCTTACTTTATATATAATTTATTATGTGAGACCTTAGGATATAAATTAGCTTGTTTCAGATTGAATTCAATTTAGATATGGAGTAATTTAATTTAGATTGATTTTGTTTGAATTGTTATAGCTTAGAAATATTTAACTTCCATTGATAGTATACCACATTGGTGCCCAGACCTCGGGAATTAGCTACCAGTAAGGGATTTTTTAAGGCAATGAGCAAGGGGACATATAACAGGATGCAGGAACAACTCTATGATAAACTGGTAAGGCTAGCCAAGCGATTGTTAGAGTCGGAATGCAGGGTGATATCGTTGCGCCTGCCTAAGTCCTGCATCCCACCCATCATCTTCCCCCAATAATTTTCTCTTTCATTTCAGACTTCCTGTGGCATATGACCTGACCTAACATTTTTTCTTGTTCAATATGACCCTTTAGTGTAGGTATTGCTATTTTGTGTGCTATTTTTTCTCCATAATATAGAAGTCTGCCGGTCGGCGTCTCTTACCTAGGCTACTATTTTTTCCGTTGTAATTATAACATTTTAGGTAAATAGCCTACAGGCTTACTTACAAAATGAGTAAACAGGAAGAGACACCGTCTACTGGGGTGCAGAGCAAAGCCCCTAAAAATCAGAGGGCGGGACTTCAAGGAGCATTAAATAGGTTAATTATTGATGTCAACACTTTCATCACTACTGCTGACCTCGGGGAATTAGAGGCTAGGTTAGACAATGTCCAGGCTACCCACAGTCGTATTGTTGCTCTGAGTGAGGTGATTGTGGCAGGCATGACAGAGGAGGGAGAGATAATTGCAGAGTGTGATAATCGCGCCCACTATGATGAACCTGTCTTTAAAGCAAAGCACCTATTACAGCGCGCTGTCGCAAATAAGAAGGGAGGCGAGAACGATGCCCATAGAAGGGTTGACCCGAAACACACTGTGCACCTCCCAAAGCTCAATCTTCCTACATTTGGGGGCAAATTGACTGAGTGGTTAGCTTTTTGGGATGTATTTCGGTCTACAGTTCATGAATCCTCTTTGGATAATGTCCGTAAGTTTCACTATCTGAAAGGACAAATGGAAGGAGAGGCCTTTCATTTGATAGAGGGTTTTGAGGTAGTAGGTGATAGCTATCTTGAGGCAGTACAACTATTACAGTCCACATATGGGGATCAAGAGCAGTTGAAGATGGCCCATGTCGTTGCCTTGTTAAAGCTCGCAGAACCACAGTAAAAGGTTGAGGCGTTAGCATAATTTAGGGCAAATATGGAGTGCCATACTCGATCGCTAGACACCCTAGGGCTCACCACACAGGAAATGATAGTCATTATCTTACGTCAGAAGCTTCCTATGGCAATACTTGACAAGGTTAGATCGTTTGATCTGGAGTAGTTCAAAACTCAGTTCAGTAAAGAAATTAGTAATCTACAGTTGAACAGTGGGAGAATGTATGTGTCGGGAGGGAGTGGGAATGTGGAGATGAGGGGAACTGTAAGCATGACGGTGGGGACTAAAGGAAAGAAAGAGGGTACATATAAGAAACCTGCTCAGATTCGTGTAAGCTATGTAACAATAACAAACATAAATGGAGTTTCTGTGTAAAATACCCAACAAATGAGACAAAACTAGTGCAGGCAAAGAGGTTGAAGCTATGTGTAGGTTGTCTGAGTAAGGAACATGGTAAGCAGGGACAATGTACTGCTACATACTTAAGGCCCTGTCGCCACTGTAAAGGACATCACTTTGACAAGTTGTGTCCTACAGCAGACAAAGTCAAAGACGTCAAACCAGAGGGTACTACAACTTTGACACTAGGTAGCACGAAAGACACCACTATATTGCCCACAATACAGATTCCCATGGAAGGTAATGACAGTAACAAGGTTTGTCGGGTACTTCTTGATCAAGGGTCTCAACGATCCTTTATAAAAAGGTCCGTATTAATGGGACTTAAGCACCGAATCGTAGGGGCTGAGACTCTTCGATTGCAGGGCTTCACAGGGGTTACTGACAAACAAGTCTACGAGATAGCGGAGATTTCATATTTCTACCGTAAAAACAGGTACTTTATGACATGTATCGTAGTAGACACCCTACCAGAATATGTATCTGTAGGAGTGAAGAAGGTGGAACACGCATTACGTAGCAAAGGGGGTTAACTTGTCAGATCCCATGGGAGATCAGAATGAGGTGCATGTTCTACTTGGTGTGGATCATTATTATGATGTAGTATACCCTGGATTTAAAAGAATGTGTGGTGTAATTTTAATCCCCACTAAATTTGGTTATTGCATGAGCGGAAAGGTGCATACTACACAGTCAAATGTCGTGGTCGACACAGTCTCGATATTAAGAGTGAATGTAACCGCGGCAGAGGAGTTGGGAAGGGAGGATTCCCAACCTAGTGACCCAAAAATGACTGCCGAGTTCGACCTGGAACGACTGTGGAGATTGGATCACATAGGCATTAATCCTATGGAGACCGATTATGACTCGGAAATTGCGCTGAATGGGTTTGAAGAGTCTGTGAGCTACTATGCCTCAGACAAGCAATATAAGGTTAGTTTACCCTGGAAGAACAGTGAGATGAGCCGGCCAACCAACTATGGATTGGCATTAGGTCGCTTGCGCGCATTACAGCGTAAATTAACAAATGAACCGAGCACGCGCCAGGCGTATGACGATGTATTTCGGAGTTATGAAGATAGGGGCTTCATTGAAAGAGTCGATGTAAAGGAACCGAGTAGGAAGGGAAGGGTTCACTATCTGGCCCATCATGGGGTGAGGAAAGACATCGTCACCACACCAATACGGGTGGTGTATGACTGCTCTGCCCACCAAGGTCAACAACCCAGTCTAAATGACTGCCTGCTGACAGGTCCGTCCTTGGTGTCGGATCTGTCCCAACATCGATTTCGGTTTAGGCTAGGGCAGTATGCATTTACTAGTGACATCGAGAAAGCATTCTTGATGGTCAAACTAAAAGAGGAAGATAGAGATGTTACCCGCTTTCTTTGGTTCGAAGACATTATCGACTCTGAAAGTCGGGTCATAATCTACCGTTTTCGGGTCGTACTCTTTGGTGCTACATGTTCACAGTTTTTGTTGAATGCCACAATAAAAAAACATCTATCAGATACTCTTGAGGACACAAGTAAACTATCTCGCGGGTTGTATATAGACAATTTGCAGGGTTCTAGCGATAGTCAGGATGATTTGTTACATACCTACTGGCAAGCACGTAGATTGTTTACAGAACACATTTATTTCTCCGCGAGTGGGTTACTAATAGTGAAGATCTTCAGAGTTTTATACAGGTGGACGGTACGGCATCTCATAACCAGGAAGAGTCCAGAAATTTGGGGATGATCTGGCAACCTAAACAAGACATACTAACTTTTCAAACAAGGTCTTTTGCTCAGCAGACGGGAGTGCACTCAAAAAGAAGTCTGTTGAGCAAAGTTGCGCAATTGTTTTATCCTTTGGGTCTAGCATTACCCGTTACCATAAGAGCTAGGATTCTGATGCAGGAAGTTTGGAGATGCAAAATAGGATGGGATGACAGTTTGCCTGAGGACTTGAATGACCAAGGGACATTGTTGTTGAAAGAGTATGACATCCTATGTACTAAACCATTACCTCGTAAGGTGGCAGCATACGGCGACGTTACATTACAGTGGAGCCCCCATCCTAGCTGCTAATCGGTTCCGCAGAAATAGAGCTAGGATTGAAACAGCCAAGATCGGGGCACTGTTCTTATGGGGAAAATTCAATCGGGTCCGTGCTCATGCCAAAATTTGCGTCTTTTTCTATTTTTTGCCTATGAAAACATGTTACAAAACATATTGTACACAAATTAAATTTTATGCATTATACTGTATCATATAATACACCATAGAATAAGTTTTTAATAACTAGAAAAAAAGGCCCAATATCTAAACAATTACTGCACTTTTTCCCAGTGTTAGGCTATGAAAACATGTTTTTTGTCTAGGCTACATCAAGTAGCCTAGGCCTAAATCTTATGCATTGTAAATAATAATGTAGACATGGCTAAATGACAGTCCTAACCATAAATGCTGTAGATTGGGGCATTGTTTCTATCATGCGAAAAAATTTAGGCCTAGCCTAGGCCTAGGTTCTAAATTCGTCCAGCCACCCCTCAAGTACCCATTTCGCCCCAAATACATCCAATAAATACATATTATGAGGAAAAGACGTATAAATACGTATTATGAGAAGATTACTTACCACAGATTTTTATAAATCATTGTCATATTTAGCCTAGCCTAGGCTAACATCGTCTAGGCTAGGCATTTCAATCGCTTTCGTCCGACATGGACTGGTCTTTGCTCTGTGTTTTGAGCATGAAATTCCTTCATTGCTACCACCAGGCCAACCATCCCTATCAATAGATGTACTAGAGGTTATAATAAACGCGAGAGATAAGGGGTTCAGGCACAAAAAAGCTTGCAAACGGTTGTTTTGTCAACACAGATACTAGCTAATCTGCAAGCGTCTGCTTAGTGATGACGTCATACAATAATAATAATAATAATAATAATAATAGTTCTTAAAGCTAGCGCATGCTAAGCTAGCTAAGGATAGCTCAATAAGGCCGATTAGGCGTATTTCCATTGGGGTCCTGTACTACTACCCCATCCCTTTGCTCATGAGGGATGGTAACGACTCAGTGCTTGTGAAATATCTTTAATGCGCCGAGCGTGGGCGCGAACCCGGGCCTTCTGTGTGGAAGTCCGAGACGCTAGTCACTACACCAAGCGAGCCGCTTGGCGGCATCTTGTGCATTTGACGATCGGATCTCGGATTCACTCGGATTTCGTCTCTAAACGGCAAGCACCTAGCAGATTCTTTCGTTATTGTTATGCCCTGTTTTTCTACAGGTTTAACTTGGGTAATGTGAGTTCTAAATGACTGGGTATATAAGGCTGCATGCACAATACAAGGTATGAGGAATAGAGAACACAAAATAAACACACGGTAACACGACACAAGTTCACGTTTATTTAAGTAAGTAAATAAAGAGCATGGAAAGATAATAATTCTCGCACAAAACAAATAATAGAAGGGAACTGCTAGCATTAGCGGATCTGGATGGAGCCTAGTCTCCCACTTCCAACGTTCAGGTATACTCTTCTGATCACGGGTTTAATTAGCAAGTTTTATTTTACTGGAAGACCTCAATATATTCATGTAATTCAATTTCACTAATTTGATCTCTTACTGGCTGGTCGCGTGCCCAAGTAGCAGCTCACAGTTAGGATTAGACACGCGTATATTGTAGAACACGGAATCTCTAGTAACCTCATGGGGTACTGATCTAAGTTTTATATTCTTATGGCAGAAATACGTAGAACACAAATCAGTGGGCGAACGGTAGATATCACTAGAGTTTGAATATCTGAATAAGGTAATTACGAGAGTCAATGTCGCCTGTTAATTAATGAGCACTGATATGCTTAGTACGTCCCAAATGGAATGGTTAAATATGAGTTACACTGGGCAAGGTTTTAGCCACTTTATAGAAAGTTAATAAGTGAGTGTCAAACTAGTACTATAACACTTAGTACTAGCAACATGAATCTTGAATAGTATTTGTAGATCTGGTCCTGGTTATCTTGCTTCCGGTGATGTTGGGGGCTAACGACTGGTTCCTCGGCCGTCCAGGTGGTAGGAAGTTCTCAAGTCGGATCTCTTGACGATCGTTGCTGGCTACACACTTATATTTATTAGTGGCCCCTCCATCATTGACGAACATGCCTATTACATAAGGCATCCTCTTCAAACACTAATCCGCCGTAGTTTGAATCTACCGCGCAGAGCATTTAAAAACTGAGGAGCCTTCATCATGAGCGCACGCGACCTCACTCATGGCTTCAGTCATTATGAATTGGGTTCTCACTACGAAAAAACTTCGTAAAAAATAAAAACAAAAAGAAAATAAGAATAACTATCTAATAAGCTTTCCATCATATCGTGGATGTACTTGTGTGGATCTTTGACCAGACGCTACTGCAGGCGTCATTCTTCCTTCTCTGCTCTGCGCTCAGCCTGCCCGGACCTGTCTCCCCACGCTCCGCGGGTTCCGCATTTGTTGCGTCCCTAGTGAGTTTTTTCTCATTTGTTTACTCCGGGATGTATCGAGTAAGGTTAGGATATGCGTAGCAGGAGTGTCCTGGGCTGGTTGCCCGCAGTGCAGTGTATTTTGGGTCGTATGTTTGGGGCATCTATTTCGGATGTACCCTCGTGGTCCTGTTGTGGACAGGTGAACTTTTTCACAGTTAGCTAGCTTTGTGATGCAGGCGGCTTTCATTACACATTATTGCTTCCTTTTATCTTTCTGATGAGGTAGCGTATTTTTGCTGTCGTTCCCAGCGTATTTTTCTTCACTTAGTGAAGTTTTTTCTGGGTCCCGAGTCAGTTCTTCCCTTTGCCGGAAGTGTTTGCTACAGTGGTGTGTTGGCGGTGGTTCCTGTTGTGATATAATTCAGTGCTTTTTGTTTATATTCCGACATGTTACTGTTATCCGTCTGCCTAGGCCTAGCCAGCCTCTCGTAGCTTTATCACATATACAAGTGTTATTGATTTATTTTCTAAATATGTACTACTGTGTCATGTGTATCCTGGTTTAGTTGTGTATTGGCTATTTCCACGGACTATTTATGTGTCCTGGGTTAGTTGTGTTTTGGCTAATTCCACGGACTATGTTGGGCCCGGCGTTAGTTGTGTTTTAGCTACGCCTCGGTCCGGTGTTGCGTTCAGATGGTATCTGGACGGGGTGGGTTTTTTCCGGCGGGTTTTTCTCGGTTTCACCTTGATAACCCTGGCTGGTTGCCAAGTTTTGGCCACGCGTGGTTTAAAACAGGCTTGTTTCCCCGGCGAGTGGGTGTCTGTGGCTCCCCAGGTCTGCGTCTCTGGGGTGCCTGTTTCAGGCTCCTTCTGATTCCCGGCGGGTTGGCTGTACCCATCTAACAGTGTTCATACGGACACGTGTTGTTTGTAGTTTTTTCGGTTTTGCAAAGCCAATATAAAACTATGCTGTAGTTGTATTTCCTCCCCGGCGATCTGTTTCAAAGAAGTGGGGATAGGAACAATTGGGGTTAACTTTTAAACTTTAATTCACCCGGTGGGTGCAACCTGGAAGGGTGGGATGACCGAATTTGCAAAATTCAGTTTAGTTGACCAGACAATTGAGGGATGCTTTGTGTATCGCCTCCTTCAACATACGGCGCTTTAGGGCACAATTGGGGTTAACGTTTTTTAAACTATTATTCACACCCGGCGGGTGCTTCTTGCACGGATGAGAATACCGAATTTACAATTCAGTTAGTTAACCAGACATTTGAGGGATACGTTTTGTATCGCCGCCTTCAACATACGGCGATCTAAAAAGATACTTCGGCAGAAGTTAGATCTCGTATATATCTCCTTTAACCTTATGAGCATTAATTCCTGGAAATTTTATTTTTCCAGAGCTGGGTCCCGGCGGGTCTATGCAGAACCTGGAGTAAGTTTCCCTCCAGTCTCTGTCATGGCTACCTTTGCCCCGGTTTTTGCTTTATGCATTACGCCCTCCTGTTCAGGTATCCCTAATTTTGTATAAAATGTGGTAAAATGTCTCGTTTGGTGGGGGTTACCTTTCCGGCGTTTTTCTCGTTGCTCCGAGAACACCGTTTTTGTTTACCGAGTTTTAGTCAGGATGGCTAAAATAGGTAAGTTACCCCGACGAGTTTGGTCGCTTGAGGGCTTATCAGAAACTGCGTTTTCTGTGGTCGAGCCTGGGATCAGGCTTCCTGTGTTATTCATTGCTTTATGCATTACGCCCTCCTGTTATGTCTCGTTTGGTTTGGGTTACCTTTCCGGCGTTTTTTTCTCGTTGCTCCGAGAACACCGTTTTTGTTTACCGAGTTTTAGTCAGGATGGCTAAAATAGGTTAGTTACCCCGACGAGTTTGGTCGCTTGAGGGCTCATCAGAAACTGCGTTTTCTGTGGTCAAGCCTGGGATCAGGCTTCCTGTGTTATTCCCGGCGAGGGGGGCTCCACACAGTTATTTTGTTTGGTCTTTCCCTCCCGGCGACCTTTTTACAAAGAGGTCTGGGGCAGGTATAAGTGGTTTGACATTGCATATAAAACCCGGCGGTTGTACCTTCGGGTGGTTATATTAACGGATTTGCGATTCGCGATAATTTGCCAAACAATTGATTGATACAATAGGGTATCACGGCCTTCAAGACGGCGATCTATGAGGGCTTCTGGCAGAAGCCGGATTAGAGATTAAGATAGGCTTAGACTTTTTATGGGATAAAAAGATGCCTGAATCTTACTAGTGTTTCAAGTGTAAAGGGATACTTGAAGGACTTCATCTTTAATAAAGATATGTTTCATCTTTATGAGGATTCAGAAGTTATGCTTAATTCTTTCGAACAGGTAAAAGATATGCTGAAATCCTTAATAAACAATTGGAACAATGTTGTTTGTTTGTTTAGTCTTTCCCTCCCGGCGACCTTTTTACAAAAAAGGTCTGGGGCAGGTACAATTGGTTTGACATTGCATATAAAACCCGGCGGTTATACCTTCGGGTGGTTATATTAACTGATTAGCAATTCGCGATCATTTGCCAAACAATTGATTGATACAATAGGGTATCACGGCCTTCAAGACGGCGATCTATGAGGGCTTCTGGGAGAAGCCGGATTAGAGATTAGGATAGGCTTAGACTTTTTATGGGATAAAAAGATGCCGGAATCTTACTAATGTTTCAAGTGTAAAGGGATACTTGAAAGACTTCATCTTTAATAAAGATATACTTCATCTTTATGAGGATTCAAAAAGATATGCTTAAAATCTTCTGGACAGGTAAATATATCCTGAAATCTTTAATATGAAACTAAAGGAAATCGAAAAGTAGTGGTGGAGTGCTACGGTTCGTTGACCGGCGGTCTTGTGACACATATTTTGTACCATTTTTTGGGTGTAACCCTATGAGCGTTAATCCCCGGAAAATTCTCTTTCCAGGGCGGAGTACCGGTGTTGCACCAGGTGACCAGGTAGTTCCCGGGGGCGGGGTAGTTTTCCCCCAGTCTCTGCCATGTCGGCACTTGAACCTCTCATTGCTGTATGTTCAACGCCGTTAAGATCAGGTATCCCTATATTATTTTTATTTGTTAATGAAATAATTTAATCACTGAATAATAACCATATATATTTTCTATGATTATATTAGGATAATATTGTGTTTATTTATAGTAATTTATTTTAATACAATTAAATATAAATTAAATTAATTAGTATACTTTATGATTTTGCTCACCAGTTCTGCTTTCAATGTGTTAATGAGCTATGGGAGCTTTTAATTATCATAAACCTTTACAGGGCTCTCTTTCAGAGAGTATACCGAGCTCCCAAGCGAGGGACAGCCACAGCCAAGGTGTATGGCGATACTCACAGTCCTGGCAGGACAGAACACATCCCTTTGTGACTCAACTAGTGCTGACGTCCATGGGATGCCGATGTACCATCTTCTACCCCAGTTTTAACATGGCAACATGTGGAGGTCCCGGCTTCGGCGGGATCTTCCCATGATAAGCCAGACTTAACGGATGAAAAACAACGATCTCTGGTCTCAGAGATGGAGGTTGAAGAGTCCAGTCACCTTCTAGGCGACTCTCAGGGTACTGTCGAATCTCCACGGAGTTCGTCATCGGCTAGGTATGTACCGGCGGAAGAGATTGATGGACTACTATTGAATGCACTTAATAGGTTCTTTGGCCCTACGCCGGAAACTCCTTCTGATACGGGAGATCCCGCGATGTCGACGAATGTGCGACCTCTGGCTACATCCTTTGCTTTAGCTAAAATACCTAGCCATCCGCTTGTGTCAGACCCAATTTCCAATGTGCCAGGCACAACAGCTCTCACTACTTCCACTGTGCGAGTCATATCAGACATATCTCCCCCTCCTTTAGACAAGGCGCCAGTCAAAAAACAGGAGCTATGCCTCTTTTTACGGGCCTGATGAGTCAGGGGTAGCAGTTTTACGGAAATGTTTTGGATGTTCATATTAAGGACATTCCAAGTTATTATAACCATGACTTATTCTTACCACCAAATCCCTCCAGAACGCCATTCTTGGTTCTCTCTTCCGGTTTTTGGTGCCGGCGGAGTCCCCTCTGCTTGGCTGCCATTAGCACGCCTTCCCCAGCTTACCTAGACCGCGAGTTTAGGTTAAGAGGAAAAGCGTTTAAACTGTTTTCGCAATATATGGTTCCCAGCAAGTAACAAAGTCTCTGTTACGCTCTTCTCAGGCAATAGAAGCCGCGGAAGTCAGGAAAGCCATTGAACTTTCCCGGCGCTTGCTTCTCCAGACTTCCATCCAAGTCTTTAGGAGATATTCGGACGGCCTTATTAGAGGCAGTTCGAGCAAGGCAGGATCTGAGGATGTTCTTAGTGAAGAAACTTCTTGACCGTATTGCAATCCAAGTAGTTCTGTCTCCAGTTCTAATTCCTTCTTTGATTTCACCAGCAGTTTGGAAGACTGTTTTCAATTTGGCACAAGCATTCAAGCAAGGTCCCCGCAAGCCCTGATGCCCTTGTTAGAACAAGGGATCAGGGTCTGGTGGTATCTGGGCGACTAACTGGTGGTGGCAGAAACAGAAAAGTTACGCATCAGTCATGTCTACGTTACGTTAAACCATCTCATATCTCTAGGATTCAAGGTCAACTTAGTAAAAGTCAAACCCTTGTTCCCCCACGAGTATTTCAGGGGATAGGGCTGGTCGAGGACACAGCTTCTCTCACTCTGAGTCAGAGTGTGGACACTCAAAACAGATTTCGCAAAACTGTTTATGTTTCTCCACAGTCTGAATACGACACAGAAACTTTGGGAATCTCTAGTCGGTTCTCTCAACGGGGTTCAGCTAACTGTGAAGTTGGGCCGGTTGAAAGTCTAACGTTTAATCTTGGAGGGCAACAAATTTTTCCCACTATTACCGGCGGGGATAGTTGGCCTATCCCAACGTTATTACACAACTTACTAGCGGTTTGGGCGACGAGAGAAAGGTTGCACGCAGTCATGTCATGAACCTCTCCTCCGCCGTCGGTATGGGTGGACATGGATGCGTCAGGCACGATAGGTTGGGGCTTTTAGTCAAACCTCGGGCATCAGGGTCAAAGGTTTTGGTCCCATTTAGAAATCTTCCACATCAATGTCAAAGACTTACTAGTCCCCTTATCTGTCCTTCAGGCTCACGGCTTTGCTTTACGGGGCTAGTCGGTGGCCTTCAGAATGGACAATCTGAATGTGGTTCACTGTATTCAGAAACAAGGGTCATTAAGATCTCGGAAGTGGCTAAACGTGTCAGAAAAGATTTTTATACTAGCCAACAGGCTGAACATTCATCTTCACGTATCTTATCTCCCAGGCGTTGCAAACGTCTGGGCAGACGCTCTGTCTCAGAGACGAAGCACTTCAGTGGAATGGGCGCTCTTGCGTGTGCGGAGCATGACCATCCACAAGTGGATTTGTTTGCGTCTGAGAAGACTTGCAAACTCCCACTGTACCTCACCCGCCGGACGATAACGCCGGCGGGCGGACCTGACGCTCTGATGACGGACGAGAACAGGTTGAGTTCCATTTATCTATTTTCCGCCGCCAGACGCGTCTCTAATGTGCCACGTAGTCAACAAACTACAGGATTAGCGAGGCGTAGTCTCACTAATCGCGCCCCTGTGGCCGGTGCAGTTTGGTACCAGCATTTGTACACGTGGTGCCCGCACCCAGTGTCACTCCCGGTCGGGTTGTTCCACTTAGAACACAATTGGCAACCTAGAAACCTCGCGGACTTGTTCATTATGGACATTCAGGAGGCCAAGTGGCTAGCACCATATGGTAGCGACGTGACCAAGATATTCACGAATCAATATACCCAGTCTACAAAGCGACAGTTTCAATCGCATTGGCAAGCTTTTATGTCTTGGATTCTTAGAACAAACCAAACTGTGCCCTCGGTGGCGTTGGTTGTTAATTATTTAATCTATCTGTTCATGCAGAAACATTTATCTGAAATTGATTTATGAGGGCAGGTTTTAAACTCCGCCCACCTCCCCGTCAGCTCAGGCCTACATGGTCTCTGGACAGAGCATCGTAGTTATTCTCGTTCCCGTATGTACCAAAGACTGCAGATTTTACAAAAGGGCAGTATTCCTTATGGCTTTGGCTACCGGGAACAGAGTATCTGAGCTGGCGGCGATGAGCAACACACCTATTTGCCTCAGGTTTGATAGGCTTCATGAGTGTATTCACATTGCACCTTCCCCAGGATTCTTAGCCAAGAATGAGCACAGTGAACACGTGTTTTCAGAGTTCACGGTGCCGGCGTTAAAAAGGGGAAAGGTGCACCATCTTTTTTGCCCAGTGCAAGCTCTAACCAAATATTTAAGAGTGGCACCTCTAAATCACCAGGGTGCTTTATGGGTCGCAAGTCCGGGTGAACGCTTGATGGAGCGTACACTGGCTTCTCTCTTGGTCAAGGACTTTAAAGAGAAGAATCCCGGCGTTGTGGGTAAGACCCACGATTTACGCAAGGGGACAGCCTCTTTACGTTTCCTTAATAATCTTTCGGTGGAAGTTATTAAGTCCACACAGTTGTGGGCCTCTAATCAGGAGTTTTTTGACGCGATACCTTTCAGTAGCTCTGGACAAACCTTCCTTGCCATGTATAGCTTTACGGCAGAGGGTCTAGGTGGCCCTTTTAGTCACGTTTTGTTTAATTTCAAGAAAAAGGGGGGGGAGGGTGCAGTCAGTGTGACATAGGACACCCTAGACCCCTCCGGAGTATGTGTTCGGAACATACGAGCTGGGATACTGTTTGTAGGCATTGTTTTATAAAATTTCTCTGTAGTATTTATTGCAGGAAATTGTGCTAAAGGCCAATAGTAGTGTTACAACAATTCTTGTTGTAAGTAGCTTTGGCTGTGAAGCAATAGATTTTTGAGAAATCTCGGTAGTTGCAACTACGACTTTTACTTTTGAAGTAATTACTTCTCCATAAGTACACGAGTTCAGTACTTCTATGAATGTACAAGAATTAATTTATGTTTGGTTATATTTTTAGGAATATATCCACTAGTTAATGGGGTTTATATGTGCACATGTAAACTTATAAGTTTTTAGTTTTCACCACTTACTTTAAGTGGGGTGCCTTCTTAACTAGCAGATCTGTGTACAGAGTCTCAGAGTTAACCCTTTTTCAAGCAGGCTTCTTTGAAGCACGCTCCTGCTTGTACCCCTTTTTGAAGATTTAGGCTGTATAAAGTTTATGCACCCGAATATCTCTTTTTTACAAGAAGTAAGAATACTATGTGGTTGTTTGATTATCTGCTTTTCTAGAGTTATGATATGATTACGAATGTCCCCCTCCAGTCTTAGAAATCAGGCATGTTCGTCAATGATGGAGGGGCCACTAATAAATTATAGGTTTGACTCCTGTAAGGAGATAAAGAAAACCTAATATTTAGTAGTGGCCCCGTAATCATTGACGACTGGGGCCCTCCCGACCATCCCCTTCCCATTCGTTGATGTATTCAGGATTTTGGTTTACTTGATATGTCAGCGAAGGAAGAATGACGCCTGCAGTAGCGTCTGGTCAAAGATCCACACAAGTACATCCACGATATGATGGAAAGCTTATTAGATAGTTATTCTTATTTCTTTTTGTTTTTATTTTTTACGAAGTTTTTTCGTAGTGAGAACCCAATTCATAATGACTGAAGCCATGAGTGAGGTCGCGTGCGCTCATGATGAAGGCTCCTCAGTTTTTAAATGCTCTGCGCGGTAGATTCAAACTACGGCGGATTAGTGTTTGAAGAGGATGCCTTATGTAATAGGCATGTTCGTCAATGATTACGGGGCCACTACTAAATATTAGGTTTTCTTTATCTCCTTACAGGAGTCAAACCTATAATACCCACGAATTTGTGTGAAGGTTATAAGGTGCACGTTAGGACTTGTACATGGACAGATGCTTCTATTAGTCTTCTCTGCCACGGAGTCTGCCGGCTCTGGAATCTCTCAACTCCGGAACAACACAAGGGCAGAGCTAGAGGTTAACTTCAGGGTAGTGACCCCTGGTTGGTGTCTAGCTTTCAACTGATTTGACTGGGGGCGGGAGCTAGGTTTATAGGCTCGGTTCTGGACCCTGTAGACAGTAGGGATCTCGAGTCTTATGGACTTATTTGATCTCTCAATAGATATGGGGACTAGGTATGATGGTGATTACTGTTGTGGCACATGGCTATAGGAAACCTTCATATTTTAATATAACTGAGCCTTAGTAAGAGGTACTATTTTGGCTATACTGGAAGTATTTAGGGGAGAGAGACTGGATCTACTTTGCGAGGAGGATGGGGACAGCTGTGATAGGAGCGTCTCTCTTAGATTGTTCAATCTTCATTCTATGGTATAGCTGAGGTGCTAATTTAGTGATCAGAGTATGCAAGAAAGGTAAATGGTTTATTGTGAGTTAATAGAGGTTAGTAAAGGTGTTAGTCATGCATGGTTAGTTCATTGATAGGAAGAATTCCTGTGCTACCTGGCAATGACTCAGAAGTCAAACAGGGGCCAGGTATACCTCCGCGGGGGTGGGGTTTCCCTCCTCGGGTGGGTAAAAAGGGGTAGCCGGGCGCTCTCTCTCTGGGATGGTCGTCCGGCGGCTGTGGCTAGGGGCTTGCCATATCACCAGTGTTTGTAATAACCCTCTGTTTATGAGACAGATGTTGGTGTTCTTAATATCAAAACCGAAGGTGCCTTGGCTAGCTGGGTGTACTCGGTTGGTTGTTAATTGCATGGCTTGCTGGATGTGGTGGAGACTGGTTGTTAACTCTGCCACATTTATCTGGAAGTATGGCAATAGAAATTAGTTACTGGCGAGGCGGCGAGCCTCACACCGACGACCAGGGGGTGTAGGGTTGTGAAGGGGTTGTAAGAGAATAGATGGCATGCAAGGGGTTAGTAAAGTTCTAATGTTGTTCTGGCCTACTAAGTGAAGGTAGGCTGGATAGGAGTATATATATAAAAGGTTGGAGAGCGTGAGCAACGGAAAATTCAAGGATCTTCAAGAGGTATGAGAGAGAGGCTAGGTCGGACAAGAGTCGAGAAGCGCGGGTGTCTTAATGAGAGGGGGGAAGTTCAGGGGCTACAGGGAAATTTGCCCCTAAGGTCCCTGGGCGGGGGGGTGGCATTAGGCTACAATTGATATTGGAGTTTGAAAAGACAGTGAAAGTACGTTAGTCAAATGCTACCGGGGGATGCAAATACGGGGTGGTATATGAGTCTGGAAAAGATAGAATTATGTAGACTGTGGGGCTGGGGGGGGAGAAGGATGTGAACTGTAGTGTGTGCTAGACTTGTGGATAAAGTAAGGAAAGACATGGTGTATTATTTCTCGTACATACGAGGGGTTATGGACCTATTATTTGACACGCTTTTTGTGTACGTCTATGTATCCCTGGGAACTGCGTTTTCTATGAAATATAGACCCAAGGGTAGCGGCAGTTCGTAGGGGTACTACGTTATTGTTTCGAGGTACTATGATAGATACTGGTAACAAAGGTTATCTATACAATCTCTGGTTGGGGTAAGGATTACGTTACAGCATGGGTGTATTCACTTCTAAGGTATATAACATCTACTTCTCGGATGTAAGAACATACATAGATATAATTATGGCTGTCTGATGTGCTGGCATTGGCTCAACGTAGGAACAGGGCATGGGTGTTTTTAATATGAATGTATATTCTTGTTCATCATCGTATAGGTAGAATCGGGCGGGTATGGGGTGTAGGACACGAAGTAATATGGCGTAGTGTGGACTGTGGATACGAAGGAGGTAAGCTGAAGACGTATGACAATTGTGGAAAAGTAAATGGAAAAAGGTGAACACAATGGCGGATAAAGATACTTAACCTAAGGATTGATTATAGATTTATGGGGCGATGGGTCTTCAGAAAGCTTAGTCTGGCAAGACAAGATGTTAGGGAATGTTAATATTAATACTTAAACTAAGGATTGCATACATCGATGAACGACGACATTATAGTCGTCGTCCTAATAAGGTGATGAAACCTGGTTGATCTGTACTTGGCACAATACGACACAAGGACAGTGCCGCTATGTCGTATCAATACTGGTGGCAGTTAATATTATAGAGACACGTAGTTACTAGAGGAACAATGCAAGGGGGCGACTGAGCACGGGTTACATATATCTATACTCGTCATGGGAAATGATATACGAGGTCTAGGGACAGGCGTGGGTGTTTTAACTTCTAAGATATATAACATCAACTTCTCGGATGTAAGAACATACTTAGATATAATTATGGCTGTCTGATGTGTTGGCATTGGCTCAACGTCGGGACAGGGCATGGGTGTTTTTAATATGAATGTATATCCCTGTTCATCATCTTTGTAGTTAGGAGTGTAGGACACGAGGGGGTAGTGTACGTGAGGTGTGGAAAATGGTCAGTTTAGAAAAGGTAGGTAGGTGCGGCCTGGAGCTGCTTAGCCCTGCGGTCTTGGGCCTGTCTGAAATGGCTGGCTCGGTCAGCTGGTCCTTTCGTTCTGTGGACCTTTCCTTTGGGTGTTTCTGTGTGGTGTTCGTTCGTGGTTTCTGTGGTGGGCTTCTCGTTCTGGGGCATTTTAGTTATGTTAAAACAAAATTATTGTTTTTGTTTGTTTTCTAGTTTTATGTCGAGTTTTTTGTTATTTTTGCTATTTTATCGGGTTTCGGCTGGGATTTTGATGCGAGAATTGAGGCTTTTGGCGCGAGAATTGAAATTGGGAATATTTGGTGTGTGGTGCGAGAATTGAATCAGCGAAGACCGGTGTAGCGAAAATGGGGGCCCCACTGTACATACGTTTTACGATGCTAGCGCCACGGCATACGGGGTAGCCATACATGTCGTTACTTCATTTGGGGCGCATTTAGTTACAGCCCTGGCCAAAGTAGCCCCGGTCAAAAAGGTAACTATCCCTAAAATGGAATTGACTGCCATGCTGCTATTAGCACGTCTGGTGCAACATGTACGTGCAGCATACGAGAGCGAGTTAAATATTGAAATCGTTCACGTTTAGTGCGATAGTCAGGTCGCACTCAACTGGATACATAGCAAGAAGTCTCTGCCAGTTTATGTGGGGAATAGGGTAGATGAGATTAGAGCCCTTTTGCCAGACGTTGCATATCATTATGTAAATACAAAAGACAACCCTAGTGATCTCATAACTAGGGGTATAACGGCTAGCCAGTTAGTGAAGTCCGAATTGTGGTGGCATGGTCCAAAGTGGCTGCTCCATGAAAGTGAATGGACGATTTGGCATGCTGTTGGTGAGGGACTTCTGCCACTGGAAACAGTGGCAGTTACAGCCCAACCAAATGAGCCACCGGGTCCAGTAATAGAGTGGGCAAGATTCGGTGACTATAATAAACTAGTCAGAGTTGTCGCTTGGGTGTTGAGATATATATCCATTATCGAGCTTAAAGTAACGGGCCAGCTCTGCAACAGGGGTCACAACATTGATGCTCGTGAATATAAAGCAGCTGAAGTAACTTTGATCAAGTGGGTTCAAGCAGAAACCTTTTTCCAATGAATTAGAATCTTTGCAAAGCTCGAATAAGACAATAATGCCTAATTTAGTGTGTCAATTGAGGTTGCACCTAGATAATGATCTCATCAGGTGTGAGGGTCGCCTGAAGTGGTCGGGTATAACGGACGGCACAAACTGTCCTATACTTATGCCAACCAAGACATCACGTTACTGATCTATTGATCATACGTGCACATAGGGAAGTAAAACACTACGGGGTATGTCATATTATATCAAATTTGCGTCTCACATGGTGGATACCCAGAGTTCGACAAGTAGCTCGACGCGTAGTAAGAAAGTGTGTAATATGCCAGAGACTAAAGGGTAAACCATATGCAACTGGACCAGCTCCACCTCTACCTGAATGCTGTGTAAAGCACATAGAACCTTTCCAAGCTGTAGGGTTAGATTACACAGGGGCATTGAAGATGAGAGAGCATGAGAAGGTTTATATATTGTTGTTTACCTGTGCAACATCTCGAGCGGTACGCCTAGAACTATGTGATAATATGTCTAGCGAAGAATTTATGCTGGCGTTTAGACGGTTTTGTGCCCGTCGTTCATTCCCTCAACTCATTCTTAGCGAGTGTAAAGGGAAGAATTGTACGTTCCCTTTTGGTGTCTTTTGTAAGGTTTGACTTAACTGTAAGACTTTCCCCTTCATTCACTCCTCACTGGGTTAGGGTGAATGTATCAATTACTTGGGTTAAGTAGGGTCTATTTATTGTACAGGGTGAATTAACCTATGTTAGGAGGAGAATAATTTCTCGAATGTTTTGCAATTGAATTTAAAATTGGCACCAATAGCTACCATCTTGTGACCTGTGACATATTTTCCTGTTTCCTTGTAGAATTTTCCAATATTTCCCAAGTCCCTCAGAATTACTTTAACACTGTAATTTATTCCCTCAGAACCCTTGCTTATAACTTTAGTCTTTCCCCCTTGAAAATGTAGAGTAAATGCATCCTGGTAACAATAACTGTTAAAAATGCCAAGGGTACGCTCTCCTAACTTTTCCCGCGAAAATACGTGCCCCGTTCCCCCTCCAGAGGCCTAGCTCCTGCCACTTCCATCAGAGCTCCGAGAGGAAAGGGTAGTCAGTCTCTTTCCCCCGGGCCTTCTCTCCCTCGACTGAGGGTTTCCATCCGGGACCAGAGTCAACGGCTGAGAGGAAAGACGTGGTGAAGCCCGTCAAGATGTAGACCTAGAGAGGAGACTGCGGCTCGGCCGAGGGACGGTACCAGGATGGTCGGAGAGGAGAATTCCTCCGAGGTCTTGGCATCCGTTACCCTTAGGTCGGGGCCATGGGTACGGTACCCGAGGTCGGAGACGGGGAGTGGGCCTTTGGTTGGAAAACCGGTGACAGAAAAATGTAAGGAGTCCTGGTAGGTTAAGTACTGTGACCAAAAGGACCACTCCCTCCCCCTTGACCTTGAAGGTATCGTGTGTGCTTTCCCACGGTACAGAAAAGCCATCCGGAAGTACCAGGGTCATGTGTTCATTATGCCATACCGTATATGTAATTTTTGATGTCCAGTTATGAGTTCTATTGTCTAAGTCTGCTAGCGAGTATGATATAGTACCGGGTATGTTGGTACAATAATTATGACAAGGATGTTGGGTAGTATGGTATCAGAGTTGTCAATGGGATCTGTACTGTAGTGATTCCCTTCCTGGAGTATGTATAATTGTTGTGCCCCTGTTATCTGTTTTATATTTCAATAATGAACCAAGGTAATTACAAATATTGTGTTTCTCTTCACCATTTGGTAGTAAATCTGTAGTAATTTTATAGAATAATCGTAGTACTGGATTTATTAATTGGATTGAAGCTCCAAGTTAACTTTGACTAATTAGTATATGAAGGAACAATTAAATTTGTGAACACTAGAATTGTTAATTGGATGAATCGAAGTAAATACCGGTAAAGAACTAAATAAGAAGGAATAACATATAAAAAGGGTATGGTAGGGAAAAGTTGATAAGCAATAAAGAGAATGACCATACTTATAAGGTTTATATGAAGAAGGTAAGTAGATAAGGGGAGGAGGTGGATATTGAAGAAGTAAAGTAGTACACGACACAACGATCAGAACCGACGGCGACGACTCCGACGAGACAACCCGAGGGAGGCCTAACTCCGTTGAAACCTTTGCCACAGGGGAAATTACTGATGCCACCACCAGCTGCTCCACACCAGGTGCCGGTGGCGCCTCCTCCATCACACAGGAAGCCACAGCCATAACGAGTAGAACCAACGAGACAACCCGAGGTAGGCCTAACATCAACGTAACTTCTGCCACTGAGGAAATTAATGAAGTCAACCCTGCAGTGAGGAGCGTCGGAAGCGGTACACCCGCTATAATGAGTATAGCAACACCTGGGGCCTATAATGTAGCTGTACGTACAGGCAACGCGCAAGGCATCACTACAACACCTGCGATGGGAAGGAGCTCGACGACAACCCCTATCGACAGGATCACAACGCCTCCACCCTCAGGTGATGATAAGGGGGAGGGTACTGTTCAAGGACAATGGTTTAGGGTACATTCCACCAAAGGTAAAACTCATCACATACCTGAGGGGGAACAGAGGCTGAATGGAGGTACCGGTACTGGTACCACAAACAATGTTAGGAATTCTATGGCTGTGCAAATTCAACCTAGGAACTTTATGCATCAGGGGATTAAGGGTAAAAATAAAAGTATGGGGATAAGTACAGTTAAAAAAGTGAAAAGATCACGCATAGCCATAGTATTCGCGACAGGTTTTAAGCCAGGAGTGACGGCATCCGACTTGAAAGAATATCTCTCCAATAAACTCAGTCTTAGTATGGATGTTGAACCAATTATTCCCTGGTCTGATAGGCACACATATATTTCATTCAGAATAAACTGTGAGTGTCCAAATCCCGAGGTGTTTATGGATGAAGAACTTTGGCCAGAGGAAGCATCGGTGTACTGGTGGAGAGAACGTAGGGCACAGGTACCGGTACCGGTACCAACAAATGAGGACTCTATAACTACGGTAACCCACCCTCCCAACAACTCTTAATCATGGATATAAAGTCTACTTCATCTCCCAATAATTTGCGTATTGCTACTTATAACTGTAGGGGGCTCCCTAAAACCAACAGAGGGCTTCTCCTACGCCCTGATGTAGTAGACGTATTTAATACCAGTGATATTGTGTGACTGCAGGAGACTTGGTATTTTAAACAGGATTTGAGTAACCTCAGTACTATCTGTGATAATTTTCATGGGTTTGGGGTCTCGACAACCGATGCTATGGATGGTCTAGTAGCAAGTCACCCACCGGGAGGAGTAGCTATTTTGTGGAGGGACTCTTTAGACAGCCGGGTTAAACCACTTGTAACAAATTTACCATGGTGTACAGGTATAGAAATAGAAGATATCCAACGGAAAGTAGTTATTCTTAGTGTGTACTTGCCCTACCAATGTAATGAAAATGAAGAACAATACCTGGAATGCCTTGGAGAGCTAAGTGCTCTTTTACAAGAACTAAATACCACCTGCTACTCTGTAATAGGGGACTGGAATGCTAATCTGAAGGACATGAGTAACTCTCTGTTTGCTAGTCATATGACTAACTTCTGTGGTGAGCATGATCTAATTATCTCTTCTCAGCTCATGCTCCCTCATAGTAGTTACACATGTGTCAGTGCAGCATGGGGCTCAACGTCTTGGCTAGATCATACCGTAGCTAGTGCTGATTTCCATGATATGATAACAAATATGGAAATTCAGTATACATATACAGATGAAGATCATATCCCATTGACCTTAACAGCTAGTTTGGAAAGAGCGCCAGAATTAACCCAGTCAAACAATAGTGTAAATCCAAAACTGCCATGGGGCGGGCTTGACGAGGAGGAGTGTGAGCAATTTTGCACTTTAACACACACTCTCCTTTCTGAGCTTGATCCTGGCAGTGAGGATGCCATTACCTGTGAAGACCCCAATTGTGTTAATGCTAGTCATCGAGAAGAGGTCAGCAAGCTGTACAATAATATTATATATTGTCTTACTAAGGCTAGTGACATAGTATTTCACAAGCATAACAAAAATTACTCTTTTAACAAACCTGGGTGGAATGACCATGTTTCAGAACTATACCAGGCATCCCGAGATGCTCGTAGTGTATGGCTGGATCATAACAAACCGAGACAGGGACCCATTTTGACATGTTCAGCAGACTAAAGGCTAGATGCAAGTATGCAATCAGATATATAAAAAACAATGAAAATGTATTAAGAAGAGAAGCATTGGCCAAAAACTTTGCTAGCAAAGACACATTGGCCTTCTGGAAGGATATTAAAAAAATGCATAATAGCTGCACACCTCTACCCGTTAGTGTAGATGGGATCTCTGGTACTAATAACATAGCCAATCTTTGGAAAACACATTACCAAACTTTGTTTAACTCTGTTGGGCACCAAGGAAATACCATTGCTTCTACAACAGAGTGTAACAAAGAAGAAAAATATGACACAATTAAAGTTACAAGTGAAAAAATCAAGGCTGCAATAAGTAGGCTAGATGCTAACAAATCCTGTGGTTTTGATGGTATATATGCTGAACATTTGAAGTACTCCTCCACTCTCCTCTTGGAGAAACTCAGCAGTTGCTTTACCAGCTTTCTAATCCATGGTTTCCTACCAGAATCTATGATGTCCGTTACCTTGATACCAGTAATTAAAGACAAGGCTGGCAAAATTACATCAAAAGACAACTATAGACCTATTGCCCTTGCCAGTATTGTAAGTAAGATACTAGAGTTAATAATTTTAGACAGAATCTCAGTGTATATCTCAACTAATAGTAATCAATTTGGTTTTAAAAAGAATCATGGTACGGACCAGTGCATCTACACTCTGAAGGACCTAGTGGATGGGTACATCAAAATGAACAGCTCTATTTTTGCATGCTTTCTTGATGCTAGTAAGGCATTTGACAGAGTCTGCCACAATATCCTGTTTGATAAATTAGCAACAAGGGGAGTGCCATCCTATATACTGAGAATCTTGAAGTACTGGTACGCCAATCAAACATTTAATGTAAGATGGGGTAACATTATTTCGGATTCCTTTACAGTAACCAATGGAGTGAGACAGGGTAGTATTCTCTCACCTTACTTATTCAATGTATATATGGATGAAGTAAGTGATAAATTGAATAAAGAGCAGATTGGATGTTATGGTGGGAATAAAATCATCAACCATCTCATGTATGCTGATGATCTGGTCATTATTGCACCGTCTTCTGCGGGTCTGAGCAAACTTCTTGATATATGTGAATCTTTTGGTAGTAAACATTGTGTTAAATTCAACCCACTGAAAAGTGCTGTTCTTATATTTAGATCAAAATTACTGTATAAAAGTAAACTGCCAAATTTCTCACTCAATAATCAAATTATTCAAGAAGTAAACAAAATAAAATACCTGGGACACATTATCTCAAACGATTGCTCAGATGATGCAGATATCGGCCGTCAGCACAGACAGCTATATTTACGTGGTAACACCATCTTGAGAAAATTCCACATGTGTAATTGGGAAACTAAAGTCACTTTGTTCCGGACATATTGTTCCTCTACTGTATGTACACGGCCCATTTGTTGTGGAAGTATAAGAGAGCCACCATAAATGGTCTGTGTACATCTTATCATAATATACTCAAGATGTTCATTGGTCTCTCTAAATATGAAAGCACTAGTATGGTGTGCAGTGCTGTCGGGCTGTCATCAGGAGACTGGTGTACAGCTTTTCGCAGCGACTGCAATCCTCCAGTAACACGCTGATTGTAGCTCTTTGGTCTAGTGATCATATCTATGAATCCCGTATTATATCTCACTGGCAGAAGCTGCTGCACACATAGTATGTAATGTAATATATAGGTCTAATTGAACTATGAGCAATGATTTGTGCAATAGGTGTTAACCAACATTGAGCAATAGCCTTAGTTAGCCTATCTGTTATATTGTGACAAAATGTGATATGTGCTCTATTCTGTAAATAGGCCTACTGTATTTTTTATTTTATTGTGTCTTTATTAATATATCTTTGTGTATAATTATTATCTGTGCTCTGACGAGAAGTGTATGTGATATGGACCATTAGGTCGTACTGTATTTATACTGTATCTATCTTATGTGTCTGGAATAAAGAATTATTATTATTATTATTATTATTATTATTATTACAGTATTAGGTTAAAAAGAGAGATAAAAAGAAACGGGGTTCCCCCCCCCCCCTTACATTGGTGTGCTGTGGTGCAATTTCTTTAGGAGTCAGCTTGTTCAATCACTGTGACGCTGCTCCTAGATTAGTCATGTTCCCCCCATAGAAGAGACTATACAATGTACTGGTTGTTGCATCGCCGCTCGGGTGTTAAAATTAGTGTGTTGTAGTGTCCCTTCTGTTACCAACCTGGGAATTGTTACAACAATTCAGTATTGGCCATGCTACCACATTTCAATACCGTTGTAAGAATATTGCAAGGAACTCCTAGTTTTGTAAGTACCAGTAGTGATAAGTTTGTAGTAATTTTATGTGAATTGTTTTAGGTTTTTATATCATATTGGTGGTCCTTATGAGATTTTGTGGAAATGTAAAGTAACGGCAGGAGCCCTGATTTAGTAACCATGAGTTTTGACTGTGTACCCCTGTGCAATTCACCATGAGTACGGTCTACTTGAGACCTTGCCACTCAGAGATTAGGTCACCTGTTAGCAGTTAAATAGGCTTGTTAGGATTGGAATGTAGAATCCCTGTCGTTGTCGTACTGTGGTGTACCGTACTCCCGGGAGCCTTAGTGTGATTGTTGCATCTCTCCAGTTGAACCTCCGTGCAGTGAGATCTTACAGGGCGCGAAAGTGTGGCGTCCTACTACAGGTGATTTCGGTAGAGTGTGGCGGTTCCGTCAGGACATGCTTATGGCTCTTGAGATCCCTCTAAATGACGGGGGATTGTGTCCCCCTCGACCTGAGGCTCGGCCATCGCACAGAGCGGGATGGGACAACCTTGTCTGGGCGTCCATGGTGCACTCTATAGGCAAGGTTCGGTCACCTGGGGTTTCCAAGCAACAGGGGTGGAGAGAGGGCTGTCTCTTAGGGGACAAGACAGTGCCAGGTTGGCACTCTAATGATATAGGAGGGCATATTATTGTGGTTTAGTGAAACAGAAGAGGAAGGGAGGGTAACCACAGGAAGAGTACAGTATTTTGATGGTCCTCAACTTTGGGCGACGGTAATAGGAACTATGAACTCTGGGGAGGCTAGGGTCTCGGAGAGCAGAACTCCTGCCGTAAGAAAGTGGGTAATTTCATGTTTATGATAAGTCTGTTAAGTGGAAGAGTGAATGAGGTAAAAAGTCTTCGAAGGAAAGGTAGAGCTGTGTAAAGGGAAGAATTGTACGTTCCCTTTTGGTCTTTTGTAAGGTTTGACTTAACTGTAAGACTTTTTCCCCTTCATTCACTCCTCACTGGGTTAGGGTGAATGTATCAATTACTTGGGTTAAATTAAGTAGGGTCTATTTATTGTACAGGGTGAATTAACCTATGTCAGGAGGAGAATAATTGCTCGAATGTTTTGTAATTGAATTTAAAATTGGCGCCAATAGCTGCCATCTTGTGACCTGTGACATATTTTCCTGTTTCCTTGTAGAATTTTCCAATATTTCCCAAGTCCCTCAGAATTACTTTAACACTGTAATTTATTCCCTCCAGAACCCTTGCTTATAATCTTTCCCCCTTGAAAATGTAGGGTAAATGCATCCTGGTAACAATAACTGTTAAAAATGCCAAGGGTACGCTCTCCTAACTTTTCCCGCGAAAATACGTGCCCCGTTCCCCCTCCAGAGGCCTAGCTCCTGCCACTTCCGTCAGAGCTCTGAGAGGAAAGGGTAGTCAGTCTCTTTCCCCCGGGCCTTTTCTCGGTCTGGACTGAGGTTTTCCATCCGGGACCAGAGTCAACGGCTGAGAGGAAAGACGTAGTGAAGCCCGTCAAGATGTAGACCTAGAGAGGACACTGCGGCTCGGCCGAGGGACGGTACCAGGATGGTCAGAGAGGAGAATTCCTCCGAGGTCTTGGCATCCGTTACCCTTAGGTCGGGGCCATGGGTACGGTACCCGAGGTCGGAGACGGGGAGTGGGCCTTTGGTTGGAAAACCGGTGACAGAAAAATGTAAGGAGTCCTGGTAGGTTAAGTACTGTGACCAAAAGGACCACTCCCTCCCCCTTGACCTTGAAGGTATCGTGTGTGCTTTCCCACGGTACAGAAAAGCCATCCGGAAGTACCAGGGTCATGTGTTCATTATGCCATACTATATGTAATTTTTGATGTCCAGTTATGAGTTCTATTGTCTAAGTCTGCTAGCGAGTATGATATAGTACCGGGTATGTTGGTACAATAATTATGACAAGGATGTTGGGTAGTATGGTATCAGAGTTGTCAATGGGATCTGTACTGTAGTGATTCCCTTCCTGGAGTATGTATAATTGTTGTGCCCCTGTTATCTGTTTTATATTTCAATAATGAACCAAGGTAATTACAAATATTGTGTTTCTCTTCACCATTTGGTAGTAAATCTGTAGTAATTTTATAGAATAATCGTAGTACTGGATTATTAATTGGATTGAAGCTCCAAGTTAACTTTGACTAATTAGTATGAAGGAACAATAAATTTGTGAACACTAGAATTGTTAATTGGATGAATCGAAGTAAATACCGGTAAAGAACTAAATAAGAAGGAATAACATATAAAAAGGGTATGGTAGGGAAAAGTTGATAAGCAATAAAGAGAATGACCATACTTATAAGGTTTATATGAAGAAGGTAAGTAGATAAGGGGAGGAGGTGGATATTGAAGAAGTAAAGTAGTACACGACACAACGATCAGAACCGACGGCGACGACTCCGACGAGACAACCCGAGGGAGGCCTAACTCCGTTGAAACCTTTGCCACAGGGGAAATTACTGATGCCACCACCAGCTGCTCCACCACAGGTGCCGGTGGCGCCTCCTCCATCACACAGGAAGCCACAGCCATAACGAGTAGAACCAACGAGACAACCCGAGGTAGGCCTAACATCAACGTAACTTCTGCCACTGAGGAAATTTAATGAAGTCAACCCTGCAGTGAGGAGCGTCGGAAGCGGTACACCCGCTATAATGAGTATAGCAACACCTGGGGCCTATAATGTAGCTGTACGTACAGGCAACGCGCAAGGCATCACTACAACACCTGCGATGGGAAGGAGCTCGACGACAACCCCTATCGACAGGATCACAACGCCTCCACCCTCAGGTGATGATAAGGGGGAGGGTACTGTTCAAGGACAATGGTTTAGGGTACATTCCACCAAAGGTAAAACTCATCACATACCTGAGGGGGAACAGAGGCTGAATGGAGGTACCGGTACTGGTACCACAAACAATGTTAGGAATTCTATGGCTGTGCAAATTCAACCTAGGAACTTTATGCATCAGGGGATTAAGGGTAAAAATAAAAGTATGGGGATAAGTACAGTTAAAAAAGTGAAAAGATCACGCATAGCCATAGTATTCGCGACAGGTTTTAAGCCAGGAGTGACGGCATCCGACTTGAAAGAATATCTCTCCAATAAACTCAGTCTTAGTATGGATGTTGAACCAATTATTCCCTGGTCTGATAGGCACACATATATTTCATTCAGAATAAACTGTGAGTGTCCAAATCCCGAGGTGTTTATGGATGAAGAACTTTGGCCAGAGGAAGCATCGGTGTACTGGTGGAGAGAACGTAGGGCACAGGTACCGGTACCGGTACCAACAAATGAGGACTCTATAACTACGGTAACCCACCCTCCCAACAACTCTTAATCATGGATATAAAGTCTACTTCATCTCCCAATAATTTGCGTATTGCTACTTATAACTGTAGGGGGCTCCCTAAAACCAACAGAGGCTTCTCCTACGCCCTGATGTAGTAGACGTATTTAATACCAGTGATATTGTGTGACTGCAGGAGACTTGGTATTTTAAACAGGATTTGAGTAACCTCAGTACTATCTGTGATAATTTTCATGGGTTTGGGGTCTCGACAACCGATGCTATGGATGGTCTAGTAGCAAGTCACCCACCGGGAGGAGTAGCTATTTTGTGGAGGGACTCTTTAGACAGCCGGGTTAAACCACTTGTAACAAATTTACCATGGTGTACAGGTATAGAAATAGAAGATATCCAACGGAAAGTAGTTATTCTTAGTGTGTACTTGCCCTACCAATGTAATGAAAATGAAGAACAATACCTGGAATGCCTTGGAGAGCTAAGTGCTCTTTTACAAGAACTAAATACCACCTGCTACTCTGTAATAGGGGACTGGAATGCTAATCTGAAGGACATGAGTAACTCTCTGTTTGCTAGTCATATGACTAACTTCTGTGGTGAGCATGATCTAATTATCTCTTCTCAGCTCATGCTCCCTCATAGTAGTTACACATGTGTCAGTGCAGCATGGGGCTCAACGTCTTGGCTAGATCATACCGTAGCTAGTGCTGATTTCCATGATATGATAACAAATATGGAAATTCAGTATACATATACAGATGAAGATCATATCCCATTGACCTTAACAGCTAGTTTGGAAAGAGCGCCAGAATTAACCCAGTCAAACAATAGTGTAAATCCAAAACTGCCATGGGGCGGGCTTGACGAGGAGGAGTGTGAGCAATTTTGCACTTTAACACACACTCTCCTTTCTGAGCTTGATCCTGGCAGTGAGGATGCCATTACCTGTGAAGACCCCAATTGTGTTAATGCTAGTCATCGAGAAGAGGTCAGCAAGCTGTACAATAATATTATATCTTGTCTTACTAAGGCTAGTGACATAGTATTTCACAAGCATAACAAAAATTACTCTTTTAACAAACCTGGGTGGAATGACCATGTTTCAGAACTATACCAGGCATCCCGAGATGCTCGTAGTGTATGGCTGGATCATAACAAACCGAGACAGGGACCCATTTTTGACATGTTCAGCAGACTAAAGGCTAGATGCAAGTATGCAATCAGATATAAAAAACAATGAAAATGTATTAAGAAGAGAAGCATTGGCCAAAAACTTTGCTAGCAAAGACACATTGGCCTTCTGGAAGGATATTAAAAAAAATGCATAATAGCTGCACACCTCTACCCGTTAGTGTAGATGGGATCTCTGGTACTAATAACATAGCCAATCTTTGGAAAACACATTACCAAACTTTGTTTAACTCTGTTGGGCACCAAGGAAATACCATTGCTTCTACAACAGAGTGTAACAAAGAAGAAAAATATGACACAATTAAAGTTACAAGTGAAAAAATCAAGGCTGCAATAAGTAGGCTAGATGCTAACAAATCCTGTGGTTTTGATGGTATATATGCTGAACATTTGAAGTACTCCTCCACTCTCCTCTTGGAGAAACTCAGCAGTTGCTTTACCAGCTTTCTAATCCATGGTTTCCTACCAGAATCTATGATGTCCGTTACCTTGATACCAGTAATTAAAGACAAGGCTGGCAAAATTACATCAAAAGACAACTATAGACCTATTGCCCTTGCCAGTATTGTAAGTAAGATACTAGAGTTAATAATTTTAGACAGAATCTCAGTGTATATCTCAACTAATAGTAATCAATTTGGTTTTAAAAAGAATCATGGTACGGACCAGTGCATCTACACTCTGAAGGACCTAGTGGATGGGTACATCAAAATGAACAGCTCTATTTTTGCATGCTTTCTTGATGCTAGTAAGGCATTTGACAGAGTCTGCCACAATATCCTGTTTGATAAATTAGCAACAAGGGGAGTGCCATCCTATATACTGAGAATCTTGAAGTACTGGTACGCCAATCAAACATTTAATGTAAGATGGGGTAACATTATTTCGGATTCCTTTACAGTAACCAATGGAGTGAGACAGGGTAGTATTCTCTCACCTTACTTATTCAATGTATATATATATGGATGAAGTAAGTGATAAATTGAATAAAGAGCAGATTGGATGTTATGGTGGGAATAAAATCATCAACCATCTCATGTATGCTGATGATCTGGTCATTATTGCACCGTCTTCTGCGGGTCTGAGCAAACTTCTTGATATATGTGAATCTTTTGGTAGTAAACATTGTGTTAAATTCAACCCACTGAAAAGTGCTGTTCTTATATTTAGATCAAAATTACTGTATAAAAGTAAACTGCCAAATTTCTCACTCAATAATCAAATTATTCAAGAAGTAAACAAAATAAAATACCTGGGACACATTATCTCAAACGATTGCTCAGATGATGCAGATATCGGCCGTCAGCACAGACAGCTATATTTACGTGGTAACACCATCTTGAGAAAATTCCACATGTGTAATTGGGAAACTAAAGTCACTTTGTTCCGGACATATTGTTCCTCTATGTACACGGCCCATTTGTTGTGGAAGTATAAGAGAGCCACCATAAATGGTCTGTGTACATCTTATCATAATATACTCAAGATGTTCATTGGTCTCTCTAAATATGAAAGCACTAGTATGGTGTGCAGTGCTGTCGGGCTGTCATCAGGAGACTGGTGTACAGCTTTTCGCAGCGACTGCAATCCTCCAGTAACACGCTGATTGTAGCTCTTTGGTCTAGTGATCATATCTATGAATCCCGTATTATATCTCACTGGCAGAAGCTGCTGCACACATAGTATGTATGTAATGTAATATATAGGTCTAATTGAACTATGAGCAATGATTTGTGCAATAGGTGTTAACCAACATTGAGCAATAGCCTTAGTTAGCCTATCTGTTATATTGTGACAAAATGTGATATGTGCTCTATTCTGTAAATAGGCCTACTGTATTTTTTTAATTTATTGTGTCTTTATTAATATATCTTTGTGTATAATTATTATCTGTGCTCTGACGAGAAGTGTATGTGATATGGACCATTAGGTCGTACTGTATTTATACTGTATCTATCTTATGTGTCTGGAATAAAGAATTATTATTATTATTATTATTATATTATTATACAGTATTAGGTTAAAAGAGAGAATATAAAAGAAACGGGGTTCCCCCCCCCCCCTTACATTGGTGTGCTGTGGTGCAATTTCTTTAGGAGTCAGCTTGTTCAATCACTGTGACGCTGCTCCTAGATTAGTCATGTTCCCCCCATAGAAGAGACTATACAATGTACTGGTTGTTGCATCGCCGCTCGGGTGTTAAAATTAGTGTGTTGTAGTGTCCCTTCTGTTACCAACCTGGGAATTGTTACAACAATTCAGTATTGGCCATGCTACCACATTTCAATACCGTTGTAAGAATATTGCAAGGAACTCCTAGTTTTGTAAGTACCAGTAGTGATAAGTTTGTAGTAATTTTATGTGAATTGTTTTAGGGTTTTTATATCATATTGGTGGTCCTTATGAGATTTTGTGGGAAATGTAAAGTAACGGCAGGAGCCCTGATTTAGTAACCATGAGTTTTGACTGTGTACCCCTGTGCAATTCACCATGAGTACGGTCTACTTGAGACCTTGCCACTCAGAGATTAGGTCACCTGTTAGCAGTTAAATAGGCTTGTTAGGATTGGAATGTAGAATCCCTGTCGTTGTCGTACTGTGGTGTACCGTACTCCCGGGAGCCTTAGTGTGATTGTTGCATCTCTCCAGTTGAACCTCCGTGCAGTGAGATCTTACAGGGCGCGAAAGTGTGGCGTCCTACTACAGGTGATTTCGGTAGAGTGTGGCGGTTCCGTCAGGACATGCTTATGGCTCTTGAGATCCCTCTAAATGACGGGGGATTGTGTCCCCCTCGACCTGAGGCTCGGCCATCGCACAGAGCGGGATGGGACAACCTTGTCTGGGCGTCCATGGTGCACTCTATAGGCAAGGTTCGGTCACCTGGGGTTTCCAAGCAACAGGGGGTGGAGAGAGGGCTGTCTCTTAGGGGACAAGACAGTGCCAGGTTGGCACTCTAATGATATAGGAGGGCATATTATTGTGGTTTAGTGAAACAGAAGAGGAAGGGAGGGTAACCACAGGAAGAGTACAGTATTTTGATGGTCCTCAACCTTTGGCGACGGTTATAGGAACTATGAACTCTGGGGAGGCTAGGGTCTCGGAGAGCAGAACTCCTGCCGTAAGAAAGTGGGTAATTTCATGTTTATGATAAGTCTGTTAAGTGGAAGAGTGAATGAGGTAAAAAGTCTTCGAAGGAAAGGTAGAGCTGTGTAAAGGGAAGAATTGTACGTTCCCTTTTGGTGTCTTTTGTAAGGTTTGACTTAACTGTAAGACTTTTTCCCCTTCATTCACTCCTCACTGGGTTAGGGTGAATGTATCAATTACTTGGGTTAAGTAGGGTCTATTTATTGTCTATCTATCTATCTATTGCCTGACGCCGTGATCCCCAAAGGGGTGGCCACGAACGAACCTCCCCCATGCACCTCTGTCCCCAGTCAGTCGACGCCCCTCCCCCCAACCAGCACCGCCCTCGTTCATGTACTTCCTCACTCCATCCTTCCACCTCGTATTCGGTCTACCTCTCCCTCTCTGTCCCTCCACCTCGCTCTCGTACACCCTCTTAGTCATTCTCTCGCTTTCCATACGTTCCATATGGCCGAACCATCTCAAGTTGTTCCTTTTCACACTTTCCAGCACATCTACCTCCACACCACACCTCCTCCTTACTTATTCATTAGTCTGTCTATCCCTCCATGTAACTCCGCACGCACTCCTTAAGTAATTCATTTCCACTGCTCTCACTCTTGGTCTGAGTCTCTCAACCAACGTCCATGCTTCGCTTCCGTAAGTCAGTGTCGGGATTACCACACTTTCATGCAAGGACTTCTTCACTTCCATACTGACCACCCTATTTCTTGTTACTGCTTTTAGCGTTCCTACAACCCTCTTCCCCTGTTGTACCCTCTCCCGCACTTCTTCATCCATAGTCCCATCTTTACTCAACACACTGCCCAGATACCTAACACCTAAAGAGCAGCCTAGGCGGTATAAAATATGTAGCCACCAGCGGGGTGTTTTTACCCAAAATAGGGCTGTTTACGTGATAATTTTCATGCCTAAATAAGACCCAGAGCGTAAAACAAGTATCTATCCCTGAAAGGGCATAAACAGAGCTTTCCAATGACACCACAACGATCCTTTTATGACCGCTAGTTTTCTTGCAACAACCGCACAACACGAGTGCAAAAAGCATGTAATTCGGTACTTTCCCCATACAATTCAGTATGTAGCGAGTGAGAGAGGGAGGGAGGAGGTGGGATTCGTGTCAGTAGATTCGCCGCGGTGGTCTGGAGCAGTCATACGCTCGCTACTCTCCTGCCACCACTTGTCTCTCTCTCTCAGCTACATTACGTGCTGAAATTGCCACACGACCTATGTCGCGCGCCGCCAGATAGTCCAGATTTATTATACTCGACTTATGTTGCGCGCCGACAGTTAGGGGTTAAAAGAGTTGACGATCTCCATAGCCTGACCGTTCAGCTTCACCTCACACTCTGTGACTTCACCCCTTTCGAAGACCATAACCTTACTCTTCCCCGTATTTACCTTCAAATTCCGTTTTTCGCACACTGTTCCAAACTCATTTACCAGACCCTGCAATTCCCATTCATTATCACTCATCAGAACTGTATCATCTGCAAACAGCAGTATAGGTAGCTTCCACTCAATTCCCTCCCTTTTCAGCGATACACCAACATCCACTGCTCTTGATAGTATTTCTTTCATGACTCCATCCATATATACAGTAAACAACCACGGGGACATCACACACCCCTGTTTCAAACCAACATTCAGGTCAAAGAACTCGCTCTGCTCACTCTCCACACGTACTGCCGCCTTTGCACCCTCATACATGCTCTTCACTGCTTTCAGCAACTTGCCCTCTACTCCATAATTATATTCTTAGTACTTTCCACAAACCTTCTCTATCCACTCTGTCATAGGCCTTCTCCAAGTCCATAAAGGCAACATACACCTTTTGTTTCTTCTCCAGATACTTCTCCACAACACAATTCAGGGTAAAAATCTGATCTACACATCCTCTTCCCTTCCTAATACCTCCCTGCTCGTCCCCTATCCATATCTCCGTTCTCACTCTCACTCTCTCAATCACTACCCTACTGTATACCTTCCCTACTACGCTTAGAAGACATATTCCTCGGTGGTTACCACACACTCTTCTTTCCCCTTTGCCCTTATATAGGGGGACTATTATGCCAGTCTTCCAGTCATCGGGTGCACTCCCCTTCTCCCATGCTAGTTTGCACATTTTCCATACCCATTCTATGACTATCTCACCACCATACCTCAACATTTCCCCACACACTCCATCTGTTCCTGGTGCTTTCCCCAACTTCACTCTTTTCATGGCTTCCCACACTTCTGACCTCCTGATCCCCACCTCCTCCTCCACTACTTCTCTTCTTCTCCCTCCCATACCCATATCCAGCTATGTTTGCTGGCTCTTCATTCCTTACATTTAGCAACTCACTGAAGTACTCCCTCCATCTTTCGACTCTCTCTTGCTTCTCGGCTAGCATTCTCCCATTCTTATCTTTCACACCCTTACTGTTTCCCTTGCTACCTTCCCTAACTTTCTTGACTTCTTTCCAGAACAGTTTCTTACACTCCCTCCATTTTACACTCAGATTCCTTCCAAATTCCTCATCTACTCTTCTCTTACTTTCCTTCACTACTCTCTTCACCACCCTCTTACTCTCCACGTAACTCGCTCGTTTCTGTCTCTCGGAATCTTCATTCCCTCTACTACCCAACCACTCTCTATATGCTTTCTTCTTTTCTTCCACAGCTATTCTTACCTCTTCTGTCCACCATGCTGTACCTTTCACTCCCCTCCCTCTTCTCCTCACTCCACACACCTCCTCACATGCTGCACAGATCTCATCCTTAAACACCTTGCTCATCTCCTCCACTTCTTCCATAACTTCCAGGTCGAACCCACCTAGTCGTCTTTCCACTGCTCTCCTGTACTCCTCCCTGACTTCCTCCTCCTGCAACCTCTCCACCCTCCTCACCATTCCACCCTCCTCTCGCCTCCCTCCAGCTCTCCTCACCCACTTCTTTTGTATCCTAACCTTAGCTACCACTACATAATGATCAGACAGACCCCTCCAATACCCCTATACACCCTAGCATCCATCACAGATTTCTTCATTCGTTCATCCACACCTACATAATCAATCAATGACTTTCGTTCCACCACTGTCTTATCCTTCATCGTCAACATCCGTTTCCACGTGTACCTGTGGATCATTCTGTGTCGGAAGAAGGTGTTGGCTATCCACAGCCTCCTCCCCACACATACGTCCACAAGTGCACTACCATTCCCATTCACCTCTGATGGTACCCCCCACCCTCCCACCACTCCCTCAACTTTCTTATCACCCACCTTACCATTCATATCCCCAATCAGAAATATTCTTTCGTTCTTGTCAAACTTCTCCAGGCACGCCTCCACATTCATCCAGAACTCCTCTTTCTTTCTTTCAAATATATCCTCTGTCGGGGCATACACGCATACAATCACCCACGTTTGTATTCCTACTTTCATTCTCACCCACACAATCCTTGAACCCACAGACCCATACTCTCTTACACATTCCTTCCATTTGCTACTTACAAACAAACACGCACCTTCTCTCGCTGTTCCTTCACTCACTCCAGCACACACACCCATTCCACACTCCCACTCTCTCATATGCATCTGAACCTTTCCATTTGGTCTCTGTCATTCCACATACATCCAGCCTGGCATTTACTAACACTTCCAGAACCTCTCTCTCTTTTGTGCCATCATTCATGCCACTAACATTCCACGTAGCCATTCTCAGAATGTCCGAAGGCATGTCCTTAGTCGGTCGTGGTTTGTCAACGTTTGTTCCATCCGCATCCGAGGATGTTCATTCGTTTTTCTTTGCTTAGATATTTTTTCCGGGTGGGGGTCGCAAGCCCACCGACCCAACCTCTTTAGTCGACTCTTACGAGACGCAGAAGGCACGTGGGGCATATTCTATTCCCTAACCCCCAGGGTTACAGGGTGAATTAACCTATGTCAGGAGGAGAATAATTGCTCGAATGTTTTGTACTTGAATTTAAAATTGGCACCAATAGCTGCCATCTTGTGACCTGTGACATATTTTCCTGTTTCCTTGTAGAATTTTCCAATATTTCCCAAGTCCCTCAGAATTACTTTAACACTGTAATTTATTCCCTCCAGAACCCTTGCTTATAACTTTAGTCTTTCCCCCTTGAAAATGTAGGGTAATAATAATAATAATAATAATAATAATACTTTATTTCAGACTCACACAGTACAGAGGGGACCATACTGGGGTCCATATATACCTTACAGTAACATAAATATATATATATATAAGCTACTGTACATAGGCTACATAAAATAAAAAGAAATTAAATAATACCCAGCTTGCTATCATGTAGTTCACAGCACTGCCTCAACCAAAAACAGTGGTCATCAAACTACTGTGTTACCAAAACCACTGTCCTAATTGTGTACAGTACCATGCCTCACATCATTTAGCTTCCGGTACAGTATGTTGCTACAGTACAGTATAGGAATATCGGTACTGTACTGCACTATGAGGATCAGTACCGGTATGCTAATTCTGTAGAGTAGCAGACCTGAAATCATTACTTAAGGTTAAATATAGAGCAACTTCCTCCAGTGTGCCTGGATCCTGGAGGTGTACACTATGCTTGGAGTTTGTAGCATTTTAATGATCCTGTTCTCAGAAGTGTTAAGGCGCTGAATGAATTTATATGTTAGCTTTCTAATGAGTGATTTGTAACAGTGTAAGTTCATATAGGCACATAGCGTACTTGTACTCTCATATTTTGAGAGCCCCAGAAACATTTTCATGATATTGTGATATGAGATACTTAGTCTATTCACTGTCATTTTCTTATAGTTCCACCATAGTTGTGCTGTATACATTGGTGAGCAGTAGGAGTTGAACAATGTTATTTTTGTATCCCATGTGCACATATGAAATTTTCTTAATATTGAATTTCCCTGCATGTAAAGTTGCCCTTCGCTGACGACCCATATCCTCATCATCTGAGCGATCACATGAACATATAGTGTCCTAGATACTTTACTTTACTTACTTCTTCTATAATTTCTTCATACAAATGGAATTTAGGTAGCTTTGATTTCAATAGAAGGTTAGATTTAAATATTATGATATTGCTCTTTATAGGATTAAATTTGACTGAATGTTCGATTCCAAATTTTTCACATACTCTTAATAATTTATCCAGTCCTGCTCCAGAGGGCGCGATTAAGGCTAGGTCATCAGCATACATGAGATGATTTACAATGGTGCTGCCAATACAGCACCCAGCGCGAGTCTTGTTCAGCTCCAGACTAAGATCATCCATGTAGACGTTGAAAAGATACGGAGACAATATCCCCCCCTGCCTAACACCATTGGTTACGGCGAAAGAGCCTGACAGGATGTTGCCCCATCTTACACACATTTTTTGATTAGCATACCAGAAAATAAGTATCCTAACAATATAGCTAGGCACTCCCCTGTTAACTAATTTTTCAAATAAGGTTTTGTGACACACCCTATCAAAAGCCTTACTTGCATCAAGAAAACAGAGAAAATTGAGCTATTTAGTTTGTTGTATGTATCAATCACTTCTTTCAGCACATATATGCATTGGTCTGTGCCGTGATTTTTCTTAAAGCCAAACTGATTGCTGCTGGTGACAATATATGCAGACATTCTTTCTAGCATTATCATTTCAACTACCTTACTCACCACACTAGCAAGTGCTACTGGGCGGTAGTTGTCTTTTGCTGTAATTTTACCTGATTTATCTTTAATGACAGGAACAAGTATTACGGATATCATAGACTCCGGCAGGACACCATGCGTAAATAGACTGGTGATGCAAGAACTAAGTTTATCTATTAACAACTTATCTGCATATTTAAGATGTTCTGCATATATACCATCCAGCCCACAAGCTTTATTTAGGTTAAGTTTTCTTATGGCATTCTCAAGATCACTTTCAGTCACTTTAATGTCTTCATAATTACTATCTTTCACATATTGAATTGCACCATTAGTAGACCTTTGGTTTACACTGTTAAGTAGTTCCTTAAAATGAGTTTTCCATAAGTCAGCAATGTTCTCTTCACCCGTAACCCCCTCAACACTGACAGGTAATGGTGTGTTACAATTTTGCATGGATCTGATGCCCTTCCAAAAACAGTTAGTATCCTTTTCTGCCAGACTCTTTGCAAGGGCTTCCTTCCTTAATTGGTTTTCATTTTGCTTAATAAATCTAATGGCATATTTGGTCCTAGCCTTTGCTCTTTTGTGAAGTTCAAATATAGGCCCCTGTCTAGGCTGACCTACTTCAAGCCAATGAGACCTAGCATCTCTGGAGGCCTGATACAGGTCAGCCACATAGCCTTGCCAACCTGGCTTATTGAATGAGGACTTATATTTACGGCTATTAAAAATACTTTCCCCCGCTTTTGATAAAGAATCTATTATACTATTGTAAAATGTAATAATGTCCTTTCTGTGTTGTGCATCACTACATTTTGGATCCCTGCATTGTGCTACACCATTACCATCATATTGCACCCTATTTAATAAGTCCTTGGTTTTATCACAGTACATTTGGCACTCTTCATTTGAGATTACATTCCATGGAACTTTTGCTTGATGCTATTGCTAGTTTCTGTTATTTCCGGTGCTTTATTAATTTGGATTGTTAATTCTATAGGTATGTGGTCGTCATCCGTAATGTCGTATCTTATGGCCATTTCTGAGATAGAGTCATGAAAGTCAGAGCTAGAGATTGCATGATCAAGCCACGACCTGGTCTCCCATGCTTCACTAACATATGTATAGCTATTTTCTGGAAGCAGGTTTTTGGAGGACAAAATTAAACCTTGCTCCTCACAAAACCTTAACATATGTTTAGCAAACATGGAACCACCCAACTCGTGAGGGGTAGCATTCCAATCACCTACCACTGAGTAACACTTTATCTCTAATTCAGAAATTAGGCCACCAAGCTCCCCTAACTTTTCCAAATAAAGTTCTTCATTTTCTGCACACTGATACGGTAAGTAAACACAAAATATTGCAAATTTTCTGTGTCCCACTTCCAGCTGTATTCCCGCACACCAGCTTAAATTTGTCTCAATGGTTTTAATTACACTATCTAGGCACGATCTCCACATTATTGCAACTCCCCCTGGGGGGTGACCTGCCACAATACCATCACGTGTGTCCGTAGTGGAGACCCCGTACCCATGGAAATCTTTATCTAATATGTTCAAATTACCTAAGTCCTGTTTTGTGTACCAGGTTTCCTGAAGGCAGACTATGTCACTGGTCCTTAATGTAGATACGATGTCAGGTCACAACAGGAGATTCCTCTTTGTTTTGGGGAGTCCTCTGTAATTGGTATGAAGTTACTTTTATACTTGCTGCTGTTGTTGGTATCCCCTCCATTACTGCGAGTTGGATAGTAGTTGGATAGTAGTTGGATAGTTGGGTAAATGCATCCTGGTAACAATAACTGTTAAATATGCCAAGGGTACGCTCTCCTAACTTTTCCTGCGAAAATACGTGCCCCGTTCCCCCTCCAGAGGCCTAGCTCCTGCCACTTCCGTCAGAGCTCCGAGAGGAAAGGGTAGTCAGTCTCTTTCCCCCGGGCCTTTTCTCTCCCTCGACTGAGGGTTTCCATCCGGGACCAGAGTCAACGGCTGAGAGGAAAGATGTGGTGAAGCCCGTCAAGATGTAGACCTAGAGAGGAGACTGCGGCTCGGCCGAGGGACGGTACCAGGATGGTCAGAGAGGAGAATTCCTCCGAGGTCTTGGCATCCGTTACCCTTAGGTCGGGGCCATGGGCCATGGGTACGGTACCCGAGGTCGGAGACGGGGAGTGGGCCTTTGGTTGGAAAACCGGTGACAGAAAAATGTAAGGAGTCCTGGTAGGTTAAGTACTGTGACCAAAAGGACCACTCCCTCCCCCTTGACCTTGAAGGTATCGTGTGTGTTTCCCCACGGTACAGAAAAGCCATCCGGAAGTACCAGGGTCATGTGTTCATTATGCCATACCGTATATGTAATTTTTGATGTCCAGTTATGAGTTCTATTGTCTAAGTCTGCTAGCGAGTATGATACAGTACCGTGTATGTTGGTACAATCATTATGACAAGGATGTTGGGTAGTATGGTATCAGAGTTGTCAATCACTGCAGTGATTCCCTTCCTGGAGTATGTATAATTTTTGTGCCCATGTTATCTGTTTTATATTTCAATAGTGAACCAAGGTAATTACAAATATTGTGTTTCTCTTGACCATTTGGTAGTAAATCTGTTGTAATTTTATAGAATAATCGTAGTACTGGATTTATTAATTGGATTGAAGCTCCAAGTTAACTTTGACTAATTAGTATATGAAGGAACAATTAAATTCGTGAACACTAGAATTGTTAATTGGATGAATCGAAGTAAATACCGGTAAAGAACTAAATAATAAGGAATAACATATAAAAAGGGTATGGTAGGGAAAAGTTGATAAGCAATAAAGAGAATGACCATACTTATAAGGTTTATATGAAGAAGGTAAGTAGATAAGGGGAGGGGGTGGATATTGAAGAAGTAAAGTAGTACAGTATTAGGTTAAAATGAGAGATAAAGAGAAACGGGGTTCCCCCCCCCCCCTTACACGACAATGCTCCTACTTATGTCCAGGCATCTAAATATCTAAAGGAGAGCAGTGATCCTACAATCATCACTTTTATGGGAGAGAGAAATTAAGTGCGAATGGAGGTTCATCCCAGTTAAGGCACCTTGGTTTGGTAGGATGTGGGAACGGTGTGTCAGCATAGTAAAGTCAGGACTCAGAGCGGTAGTAGGACGTGCTCTATTAACCCATAACTGGCGGCGTGCATCATATGTCGAGTGAAAGAAATTTGGACTATGTGGCGGCTCACAACATAAGTCGTGTGGCATTTTCAGCACGTAATGTTGCTGAGAGAGAGAGACAAGTGGTGGCAGGAGAGTAGCGAGCGTATGACTGCTCCAGACCACCGCGGTGGACCACCTGACATGAATCCCACCCTTCTCCACCCTCTCACACTCGCTACACAGTGAATTGTTTAGGGAAAGTACCGAATTACATGGTTTTTGCACTCGTGTTGGGCGATTGTTGCAAGAAAACTAGCGGTCATACAAGGACCATTGGGGTGTCATTGGAAAGCTCTGTTTATGCCCTTTCAGGGATAGATACTTGTTTTACGCTCTGGGTCTTATTTAGGCATGTAAATGATCACGTATACAGCCCTATTTTGGGTAAAAACACCCCGCTGGTGGCTACATATTATTTACCGCCTAGGACGCTCGTTAGGTGTTAAAGAAGAGTGAGTTGACGACAGTCCTCACAAAGATAGGGGCAGTCGTGAATGATCGTCTACTCACATATGTGTACACCGACCTGCAAGAGCCACTACCATTAACGCCAGCTCACTTGCTATATGGTAAACCATTGACTGCATTTCCATCTGATTTCCAATCCATTGTAGAGTTAGAGGATCCCTCGTTGTACAGTTCATCCTCCTATAACGCGAGTTTAGGGGCGGCACTGCGCCTCGTGTTGTAGGTATTTCGCGTTGTAGGAATAACACTTTAAATGGAGATAATTCTATATGGGACTGGGCCCCCCAATTTTGCCACTTTTCCGTATTTTTTTAGCTTAATAAATATATAGGCTAGGCTATACACCTTCCATTTCATCGGAATAACATTCACCGCCAAGCATAGTCACAGCTGGGGTTTGTTGTTGTTTCGTGGACAAAATCTAACCAAACGTACTGTCCCCACATTAATTTATTATCAACAATTGGATATTCGTTACTGTGGGCTCTTATTACTCTACTTCCTAATAATAGGCAAGTAAATTATAAGATCATGTTTGGATAAACAAATATACCGAAGTAAATTAGAATGAAGAAACAGTAAGTTGAGTGAGATGTTTCAGCTTGCCTTCAACCCAGCTGGGCCAGCTCCGAAGCTTCTCTTGCCGTCGCGCTGTAGGTGGGGGGGTGGTCGCGCAGGAAGAGGAAGGCGCCGGATTTGAAGCACTCGGCAAGGCCATTTCGCGTTATATGTTTTCCGGTTCGGGTTATAAGAGGTTTAGGTAATTCGGGACCCCCCCCTCGTGTTGAAGGAGGATCGCGTTGTAGGAGCTCGTGTTATAGGAGGATGGACTGTACTCTGAAGCAGCGGTGTCTAAAGCAGGTGTCACACTATGCCGATTTAAGTGCCGACGCTCCAACGACTTAAGGGTCGGGAGCAGGTCTTTGCCTACATCGCTGTGCGACGTGGGTGGGCGCCTACTCAAGAGAGCCGTCGGGAAAGGTCGTCAGGGGCCTCAGGAAAAGTTCGACATGCACAACTTTTCATGAGTTGGTCGGCGGCTAGTAAATTGGCGGGAAGTGACGGTAGGAGGGTGGCGTCGGGCGGCATCCAGTAGGCGTCAGACGGTACAAGGGTGTCGACCTGTCTGCGTCAGACGCCGCTTATAAGGTAGGTCGCCTTCAGGCAGGGACCCGGTAACGCCCAGGCGGCGTCATAGGGGGAGGGCATACCGTGAGTCCGCGACCTGACAACGTCGCACGGGACATCGTTGATAGATGGTTTTGGGGGTGTTTTTGTTTTAACCTTGATGGAGGTCTAGCGAGGAAACTAAAAAATAAAATATATAAATAAATAGACCCCAAAAATCACCACTGTCCCCTTAATCCGATCCCATCAACGAGTGACTATCTATAAACCCTTTCGATAGCGGTGGCGTCTATTTTGCCATAGTTCTGCCATACTTAGATGATTTAATGCAGCTTAAGAACGGTCTGTGGGAGTTAAGAGAGATAAATGAGAGGAATGGAGGTCTTGTGATTGCTACAGGCCCTTTGTAAGCATAATACAATAACCTAATAGTTGCCAGACTATAACGAGAAAGACGTCACCGGTACTGAAAGGGTTCACTATAGATGGCCTTGTTTTACCAATTACTAAACAAAAATAACACTTAATTAAGGGAGATGGGCGCATTTGTTTGCTCATTTATGGGTCTTTTTATTATGTTTTTAGTTTCCTCCCTAAATGTCAAGCATAACCCCCCCCCCCCCCCCCCCCCCCCCCACACACACACACACACACACAAACGTCGCCTCCGACGGACCGGTTTGCCTCGGTCGGGATCAAGTGTGATGGAGTAGGGGTCCAGTGTTACAGGGTGGCTGTCCATCGCCGCCGTAGTATCTATCGGCGCCGCCCTACCTCCTATAGGCACCGCTCATCAGGAGCATTGTCGCCAACCAGTTTGCGTGCTACGGTGCATGACGCCGCCCCAGCGGCGTCATTTATCTTCCTTAGGTCTTGCATGGTTGCCTCTCGACCCCTTCCAGTTGCCGTTAGGCGGCATGCCCGTCCATACTGCCCGCCGTGGGCGTCCGCCCCTCTATCACCACTAGTACTCGGCAGTAGTCTCCCCCTTGTATCGCCTCTCGTAAGTCGTGGAGCGTCGGCACTTTAAATACGGCATAGTGTGACACTGCTTAAGCAATACCAGTACTATATCGAGGGTAATCGAAGATTTTAGAAAAGGTGGATTAATGAATATCTGCTAGCATTGAGGGAGGGAGTGTTACACCCTCTGGTAGACCACGGCACCTACTGTTGGTGAAGTCGTTTTAATTAAAGAAGATAGTCCTCGTTTATACTGGAAATTGGGCGTGTTGGAGGTATACAAGGGGAAAGACTCTGTAGAGCGGGTGGCGCTATTGAAGACAGCCACTGGTACTACTGTTCGTCCTATCACACGTTTGTACGGTTTGGAGCTCGATTCCACTTTACAATCGGAGACTCCACCCGTTATTGCTGGGTCCGAGGATTCTCAAGGTAACGACTCACTTCTTACTGATGGTGATCAATCTCGGACCGGGACGCGTCCCAGACGCGCTGCTGCTGGCGCCGTCGATATGTGGCATCAGAAGATAGCCTCTGGGCAACTCTAAGTTTAAGGTGGGGTTCAGATATTTTTGTGGGGGGAGTGTATCATAAATACGATAGTGTAACGACATTTTGTTACCATACGTCCTCTGTGACGTCACGGTCCGCTGCACGGCGTAGGACGAGTAGATCGTATATTAAAGATTGTAAGTAAAGTAAAGATATAAAAGGCCTAATATGCTATTAAGCAATATTGACATGGTCTTATGTAGTATATATGAATTTATCGTATATATTTAACATAATTTATCGTATTTGAGCAACCTAGATGCGGTACGATAATTTGGGCTCCTGGCGTTTGCCAAGGCAGCAAGATGTAGGTCTGGATGAGGGGCAGAGCCTCCACGAACACTGACCAGTTAACATCTAATTTCCGCCCTCAGTTGATCGAGCTTTTGTGACTCTAATCACAATACACTGACAGCAATACATACATCTACACCATCACGATGCTCTCATCGACGCCATGACCGACTGACAGATAAGCATAGTATTCATGTCCATTCCCATATAATCATTTGATTCTTTCTTTCACTTGACTCGAGCCTCAGGGCCGAAGTCTTGCTTCCCCATTGTCCGCCATATTGGGTAAAAGTTCTCGTTTGTCTCGTTGCCACGTGGAACTATTGGTGAGTTAATTCCTGGATAATATTAACCCTTTTTTTTTTTTTTTTTTTTTTTTTTTTCTATGTGATTGAGGGAGGCAAAAGGCATAACTGCCTATAGCGAGTGCCTCCCCCATAGTTGAAAGAGTGACAGGGCCAAAATCAAGGGACGTTCGAGCCAAAATGCCTGGACACACGGAGTTTGAAGCAATTTAAGTCATAGGAAGAGGGAAAGACTGATTCTGGGAGAGAGTTCCAGAGCTCAGCTGTTGAGTAGAAGAAAGTTTGAGAGTAACGTTTCACTCTTGGGTTGGAGAGTTGCACAGAGTAGGGGTGGGATTGAGTTGCAAGACGGGTACCACGTGCCCTACGTAAAGGAGGTGGTATGCACTGGGATAGCTCTGAGGAACACTGATTATTATAGTCGCGATAGAATAGCGAGAGAGATGCAACATTGCGGCGGAGAGAGAGAGATTGCAGAGAGTTGGTGAGTGGACTGGAGTTAATGATACGAAAGGCCTTCCTTTCAACTTTGTCTAGGAGAGCGGTGTGAGAGGAACCTCCCCACACATGTGAACAATACTCAATACAAGGGCGCACTATGCCCCTGTACAGAGCAAGAAGCTGTGCAGGGGATAAGAACCCCCTAAGGCGGTTGAGCACACCCAGCTTCTGGAAAGCTGCCTTAGCAAGACTGGTAATATGCTCCTTCCAAATGAGAGCAGAAGAAAAAGAGACACCAAGAATATTGAGAGAAGATGAAGGGTTGATTTTTGTATTATTGAAGAATAAGGGATAGTCCGCTGGGAGATCCTGATGTGCAGATAGATGGAGAAATTGGGTTTTGGAAGCATTAAAGTTAACAAGGTTTTCTCTGCCCCAATTGGAAATAGTATTTAGATCAGAATTTAAGAGTTGTATGGCTTCATTACGTTTGTCGTTGAGGGATTGCTGGCTGGGGCATTCTGAAAAACTAATGGAGTAGTGTAAGGTTGAGTCGTCTGCGTATGAATGGATGGGAATTAAGGTACAGTTAAGGAGATCATTTATCAAAATTAGAAAGAGAATAGGAGATAGGACAGAGCCCTGAGGAACACCGGAGTTTATAGGGTGAGGAAGTGAACAATATCCGTCCACACCCGCGGCTATGGAACGGCCGGAAAGGAAATTAGAGACAAAGGCACAGATGGAGGGATAGAAACCAAAGGAGGGTAGTTTAGAAATTAAAGATTTATGCCAGACTCTATCGAAGGCTTTCGATATGTCTAGTGCAATAGAAAAAGTCTCACCGAAGTCCCGAAAGGAAGTGCCGCGTTTGTGCACAGGGTGCGTCCCTATGGCTGGTTCTAGTGGGATGCACCGGGGCCATTGTATCCTATCCCTTGCAATCCTTAGGTTAAAATGCTAAGGAATGCCTCCAGAGCAGTCTGGAACCGGTGTCTTGGGGATGGTCATTTCTCCTTGCCAACATTCTTACCTATTGTAACATACCCAATATAACGTAAACCATGCAATTCTGATGACAGAAGATCGCACGAAGAAGGGGTTGCTACCTCCCATAGATTCAAGCTTGTGAGTGTGTATGTAGGAAGTATGAATGGCAGAGCAAAGACAGTTTGGGAAGATCTAGTAAGAAGAAAAGTGCATTTGTGTTGTGCCCAGGAAACCCGATAGACGGTGTTTGGTGCACAGTGGATAGTTACAAAAATAAAGAGAAGAATGATCTATTGGAATGGGGACGAGTCTGGAAAACCGAAAGGAGGGGGGAGAGGTCTGGAACAAAAATTGTCCTTGAGATTTTCGAGTGTAAATGGAAGATTAATGTATTGAAACTAAAAGTTGGTGAAAATATTGTGCAAGTGATATCAGCATATGGTCCACAGGTTGGTCTAAGTTGAGAACTGAATAAGGAACGACTTGATTTGTGTCGTTTCGGGCCTCTCAGAGAATGACACTGCAGTATTAGGTGGTGACCTTAACCCGAAAAACGCGAGCTATATGTAGTGAACACCCTATAACTGGGCGGCCATATTAGGCTTGATTCCCGCCTAAAATCGTAATTTTACGATAAATATCATTAATATTTATTCATATGCGCCTATTTTACATTTAATATGAAGATAGTAAGATGTAACAGCAATAAAACAAGTGAGAATAGTGTTTGGATGGTAGAAATCGCGAATTATTGCCGACCGTTCATTCATGATATGTGGAGCAGACGCGAAGCCCAGAGGCAGACTGAATCCTGTCTCTCTCTCCCCACACATTAGACACGCAAGACCACACCCTGGGACTGGTTTGGAGATATTGGCACGGTAAATACACCGATAAACAAGGGAATAAGAGGAAAAATAGGTGATATTTGAAGGGGTGGGGAAGGAGGGGATTTTGACACATGTGGATGAGTGATAGTAGGTATGGAGGGGAATTATCTCACTTAAACACCATTTATTTTGTTTTAAGTGCTACTGGGGCCTTTTATAAGTCTTTTTTTAGGCCTTACCTCTTAAGAGGATTTCACTTTTGCCCACCAAAGCCTTTTAAGAGTGTTCTCGCCGTTCCCGGGTTAATAGGCAAGTGTTGATGAATATGAGAGCGTGCATGGAGAAAAGGGCGAGTGTTTCACACAACATGGTTGAATGTAACACAAAGTTCAAGATAAATTTAGGTCATCTGATCAGGTAAAGATCTGGGGGCACCCGTAGATGTAAAGGTCAAATGATGTAAATAACTACTGGAGCTTCAGGTTTGCCACAAACTTTGGCAATGACAAAGTCTATGGAAACTAAGGGTTCCTCATATTATACGGTTTGCTGGTGATGGAACGACCAGGTTAAAAAAGCATAACAGAGAAAAATATGGCAGGCAGGAGGCAGCAGGGAGAATTATCTGCCTGCTAAACAAATAGATAAAAGAGAAGATTTACAAGGCAAAGAAAACTATACAGGCATTAGTGATTGACTAAGTGTGTAACACAAAAAATCCCAATGCAATCTTTAACCTAGGTAAGCGAGGTAAAGATGACAGAAGGGAAGGGATGTTTTAGGAGAGAAGTGTGTCAGGAATTATATTAGGACAATTGTTTATGCCAAGGACAAAATCAGAGATGCTTGGAAGGTACACTATGAACGACTATTGTTAATATTCTTAAATACTTTACGATTACTTCTATTTGTGGTGGGCTTAAAACGTGGGGAATGAAGTTTCATGAATTATTGATAGCAATGATTCTGCTACATATATAGTAACACATGTATTTATTTAATGAAGCATAATGGGACATAGCTTACATGGTACATTTCTCAACTATAACTGTTCAATATGTCATGGACCACCCTATGTATATTATACTGTATATACAGTATTATGCATCATTAACCCCACTGTGTTTACATTGCGAGATTTGGCGAAAAATTATTGACTATCCATTTGTGAACGCAGTTAATCGAGGGTTGAGAGTGAGATACTCATACAGGAGACTTTTGAACGCTTGGACAGAGAAGCCATCAATGAAATTTTCCACAGTTGAAAACACTAGCATGAAGTAGATAAATGTCAAGAACACTACGTACAACCGTCTAGATTAATTAGTTTCCTTTTCCCTAGAGTTCCCTATAGGCGTTAGTAGCACTGCACTGTAAAGAGGGATCCCCTCCACCCCCTATACTTATTGTTCCCATACCCCCACCTAAACCCACTTATTTTATCTCTGACCCCAGAACTTCACCCACTACTCGCCCTATTCTCGCTCACACGCAGCTAGGGGAAGCTTTTGGCAATGTATGCAATGTAATATAGGCAAAGTTAACCTTTAAATGGCGAACCTATGGAATTTGAAAGTGCCCGCCAGGCGAAGACATTTTGATACATTCCCGACTAAAATAATAATTATTCGATAGATATCGTTATTACTTATTCATATGCGCCTATTTTAAGTTTAATATGAAGATATTAACATGCAACAGCACTAAAACAAGTGGGAATAGTATTTGGGGGATGAAAAAGACGATGTATTGAAGACTGGTTTATTAATCGTCGCGGCACACACCTTCCCGCTCCCACTTATCGATCGACACTGATGTCCTGCTAGTGAAGTTTCTCTCTTGCCACGTCTCTATATGCCTCCTATTCGATCTTGAAATCTGGTGGGTGATATTGGCGTGGAAAATAAACCGATAAACAAGGGAATAAGAGGAAAAATAGGTGATTATGTTGGACACATGTGGAGAAGTCATACGAGGTATGGAGGGGAATGATCTCACTTAATCACATATTCCTTTGTTTTGAGTGCCACTGGGGTCTTTTAAAAGTATTTTATTAGGCCTTGGATCTTAAGAGTCCCGTCACCTTCGCCCAGTAAAACCTCTTAAGAGCCTCGGTGCCATTCCCGGGTTAAATAAGAGCTTCACTAAATTTGAAAGAAAGAGAGAGAGAGAGAAGGAGGGGGAGGAGGAAAAGGGAGTACTGCGATGGAGGAAATGATCGCCAAAAAACCTTACATATGATTCGATTGATTCATACCGATACATTTACCACTGAAACCTAGCTGATACCAATGTACTGATGGTTTAGTACTGTTGAACTATCTTTCTCGAATAAAGCTGCCAAAGTAACCCACGTGAAGTTGTATTTCCTTTTCATCGTTCAAACTCGGCTACGTGACAAGTTTGAGACAACGAGGACCGTCTGTGTCAATTCCACCATGAGTCCCTCCCATCAAGGAAATCACAAAGTAAACATTTAAGTATGTTTAATTTTGTATTTGTATAAACTAATTAAATACTAATGTAACTACTTATTAGCACCGTATAAAATAACCAAACATTTGTATAATCATATTCTCCGCAAATATCTGTCTCCAGACAGTTCAGGAAGCAGTAAGTGTAAACAGCCAGTATGCCAATACACGCTATGAATTACTACTGTCGGGAATAGGGTAATGATCCTGACAGTTTTAGGTCCAATAGGACATTTGAATTTGGCGGTATCATATCGCATGTACGATTTCGGCTGGTTCTTTGTGTATTGTAGTTTATTCTTAAGTATAGGTTAAATATTAACTGTAATGTATAAATATCTACATCAGCTCTAGATGTATCATGAAACCAAGTTATGGGTTATAATTATTATGAGCCGGCAGCCATATGTAATTTAACGAAGCGATCGGACGCCGGCCCATTAGTCTCTCAATTAACACCATACAGCCAACATCTTCCCCCCGGCTCTGACTCGACCCACAGTTCACCATGTGCTACAAATACTAATCTATAACAGCAGTCCTACATCACCAGTCCTCTAAGCGAAGTTCATTGTATCGATATTGTATTATGTGAACATTCCTACATGTCCTGCAATTGAATTAGCCGTGTGTGGGGGACTGGATTACACCCATCGACTACGTCGTTGGTAAATATATTATAATTATTTGTGGGGATGTTTCATGTACCAGTGATATGCAATTTAACCTCATCTAAATTCCCAACAAATAATGGTCCTTCGTGCCCTAAGGCTTCCTTACCGTAGTACCGTTTGTGACATTAACCACTCCGTTAGAACCGCATGGCTTGTCCTACAGTGACTCGCTAGGATCGCCAGGGCAGTGGATGTGGCTACAGTTGATGTATTGTGGTGTGCTTTATTTCATATGAAAGCTCTTGTCATGGGCAGTCCAGAAAGGCTCTTTGTTTTCACCCATGTCAAGGCTTTATATATTTAATTGCAAAGTATATGTTTTATCATTAAGTAGTAATGATAGGATTTGAGAGAGAGAGAGAGAGTAGAACAGAGTGTGGGGAGGCGCGCAGTGTTTTGCTATACTCGATGACGTCATAGCTGGCTGGCCTCGTGGGGGTTTCGTTAAGGGAGTTTTTTACCATGCTTTGTGACGTCATGTTTGGCTAGCTTCTTTGTCATTGGCTGAAGGAATTGTTACCGCCTTGTCCTAGTATATATACCGCTTTCTCGCCACTCTCTCCCTCAGATCTGGTTTCTAGGACGCATCCCTCTTATCCCTTTGATATCTGTCCCCCTCCCTACACCTGAGAACCTTTTCCTCTGCCTATCTCTCTCATTTTCCATAATTATCTTTCACCACCTTTTATTATTATACCCCCTCTGGTTAACTCTGCATAATCAGCTTCATGCTGGCCAGTTGTATTGTGCGTTAAGGTCTTATATAACCCATGTATGTTAGTTGTTAAGATAAGTTGATCACGAAGCATTGGTTAGCATTCATATTGTTCAGTACTGCTTCCTGTAATTATTAGTGTTCTGCTGGATTAGATAATGCTAGACTAGGAGTCTGATACTATAAGGTATTGTTTCCGATGGGTGTTGGCTTTAGTTAAAAGCTGCACGACATACCTGAGAACTGGAGTTGATTGGGTAAATTCTAGTCTGTGTGCCATTGAGAGCAGAGCATGCACGAATGAGGGCTTTTTGCCTATACCATTCTGCACTGTTCTAAGCTCGTTATTTGTCTTTGAGGTACGCCAGGAGAACGCTTAATACTTCGGTATTATTTTACACTAGGCTATGCGGCATGCCATGCGCACCAGTATCTCGTATCATTGACTCTAGCTAGACTTTATCAGTCACAGTAGACATTAAGTATATTAAACCAATTACTCTTTTTATGCATACCCGTTTATGATTACACAAACATTTCGCAGCCTAGTTTGATGTATTGAGACACAAACGACTTAGGCTCTTTTTGTTGATAGGAATACTGCATTGTCGTGGCGATTATTATTATTGTTGTGGCGTTTAGGATATTCTTGGCTCCGACTGCATTATATCTCCTGCCTTTTTGTGTGCATAGCCTGCACAAGCATTATTCCCCTGCCTGCCTTTTTGGGTTCCATTTCCGATTCGAGCATCTTGATAGCATCTAACATTTAAAGAAGATTCCTTGTTGGTGTTATAGGACTTTAGTGCACTTTCTTTCATGCAGGAGTGCCTGACATTTATTGATTAAAGTAACGTAAGCTGTAACTTCTCTTACCACCTTACTTTGCATACCATAACCAAGCACCTTCGGTTATAGGTAGTAATAGGCTGTTTTCACATAACATTAAGCCTAGAGTAGACGCACATTTATTGAGAGTTTAATAACCTATTATTGCATATAGAACTCTGGAGAGTATTGTGTTTTGTTCACTGGGAATATACATCAGAGGTTGGATCTAGCGCTTTCCGTTGTAGCATTTATGCCATTACTAGTCCAATGAATAAGAACCCTGATATATTTAAACCTCAGTCGTAACACGTTCTGTTTACTTCCTTGACGCTTGTGGGCTTACAAATGGCTGCCGCCTCGCTCGTTGTTGGGCCGACTGCCCTTTCCCAAGTGTAGACCCGGCTTATTCCCTCGGTGGTTTTTTTCCAATTAGGCGCTGTCCCTATCTTTTTTTTGGGCTAGTTTCCAGGTTTTTTGGGGCGTGTGTTCCTTGGCGTTTTGTTGGTGGGTTAGCTGGGCTGGTGCTTGGGGTAGCGGTAATTTCGTCGGGTACCATTTTGCGCTTGTAGGCTAGGCTAGGCCTGCAGGTGTCTGTGGTAGCTGTTCATTTCGCTTTGATGGTGGGCCTGTGATGTTCATTGTGTTTTGTCCTTATGAGACTCTTTTCTTACTTTTGCCAGTGGGGAGGGTTCTCATGTGACTCATTTAATTAAATCTTATAGCCTAGTTGCCTAATTACGGTCATGGGGTTCGGTCTCTGTTGATTCCTAAGCGATTGACAGCCAAAAGACCTCATGATTGTGGGATGGGCAGCTGCGCTAGGCCCCTTTTTTATTTTTTATTTGTTTTTTATTTTTATTTTTTTTATTGAGGGAGGCAAAAGGCATAACTGCCTCTAGGGAGTGCCTCCCCCATAGTTGAAAGAGTGACGGCCAAAATCAAGGGACGTTCGAGCCAAAATGCCTGGACACACAGAGTTTGAAGCAATTTAAGTAATAGGAAGCGGGAAAGACTGATTCTGGGAGAGAGTTCCAGAGCTCAGCTGTTGAGTAGAAGAAAGTTTGAGAGTAACGTTTCACTCTTGGGATGGAGAGTTGCACAGAGTAGGGGTGGGATTGAGTTGCAAGACGGGTACCACGTGCCCTAAGTAAAGTAGGTGGTATGCACTGGGATAGCTCTGAGGAACACTGATTATTATAGTAGCGATAGAATAGCGAGAGAGATGCAACATTGCGGTGGAGAGAGAGAGATTGCAGAGAGTTGGTGAGTGGACGGGATTTAATGATACGAAAGGCCTTCCTTTCAACCTTGTCTAGGAGAGTGGTGTGAGAGGAACCTCCCCACACATGTGAACAATACTCAATACAAGGGCGCACTATGCCCCTGTACAGAGCAAGAAGCTGTGCAGGGGAAAAGAACCCCCTAAGGCGGTTGAGCACACCAAGCTTCTGGGAGGCTGCCTTAGCAAGACTGGTAATATGGTCCTTCCAAATGAGAGCAGAAGAAAAAGAGACACCAAGAATATTGAGAGAAGATGAAGGGTTGATTTTTGTACTGTTGAAGAATAAGGGATAGTCCGCTGGGAGATCCTGACAGGTAGATAGATGGAGAAATTGGGTTTTGGAAGCATTAAAGTTAACAAGGTTTTCTCTGCCCCAATTGGAAATAGTATTTAGATCAGAATTTAAGAGTTCTATGGCTTCATTACGTTTGTCGTTGAGGGATTGCTGGCTGGGGCGTTCTGAAAAAGTAATGGAGTAGTGTAAGGTTGAGTCGTCTGCGTATGAATGGATGGGAATTAAGGTACAGTTAAGGAGATCATTTATAAAAATTATAAAGAGAATAGGAGATAGGACAGAGCCCTGAGGAACACCGGAGTTTATAAGGTGAGGAAGTGAACAATGGCCGTCCACAACTGCGGCTATGGAACGGCCTGAAAGGAAATTAGAGACAAAGGCACAGATGGAGGGATAGAAACCGTAGGAGGATAGTTTAGAAATTAAGGATTTATGCCAGACTCTATCGAAGGCTTTCGATATGTCTAGTGCAATAGAAAAAGTCTCACCGAAGTCCCGAAAGGAGGATGACCAAGAGTTAGTAAGATATGAAAGAAGATCACCAGTAGAGCGACCCTTAAGGAAGCCATACTGGCGATCTGAGAGCAGATTATGAGAAGAGAAATGCTTAAGAAATTTGGAAGCAAGAATAGTTTCAAAAACTTTAGAAAGACAAGAAATGAGAGCAATTGGACGATAGTTGGAGGGTTGAGAGCGGTCACCCTTCTTTGGGACAGGTTGAATGTGAGCAAACTTCCAGCATGAAGGGAAGACGTTAGAGGATAGACAGAGACGAAAGAGTTTGCCTAGGCAGGGAGTCAGCACGGAAGCACAGTTTTTGAGAACAACAGGAGGAACACCGTCCGGACCGTACACCTTATTAGTGTTAAGCCCAGAGAGCGTAGAAAGTACATCTTTAGAACAGATTAGGATATTAGGCATAAGTAAGAGAGAGGAGGGTGGAGAGGGAGGAATAACACCGGAATCATCCAAGGTGGAGTTTCTAGCAAAAGTTTGTGCGAAGAGTTTAGCTTTGTCAGAGGAAGAAGTGATGGTTGTGCCATCAGAGTGGGAAAGGGGAGGGAAAGACGAGAAAGAGAAATTGTTGGAGAGGTTTTTGGCTAGATGCCAGAAAGCTTGGGAAGAGCTAGAGTTGGATAGTTCAGTGCATATTATTGATGAAAGAGTGTTTGGCAAGTCGAAGAACAGATTTGGCTTGATTCCGGGCAGAAACATATGAAGAATGAGAGTCTTGAGTTTTAAGGCGTCGGTACCGTTTGAATGCTTCCTCCTTATTGCGGACAGCAGTAGAACAGGCGTGAGTAAACCAAGATTTTTTAGCATGTCTGAGAGAAAGAGAATGGAATGTATGCTTCCATGCCTGATAGGATTACCTCGGTAATGCGTTCAGCACTCTCCGAGGGTCCTCGGCCATGGAAGCAGAAATCATTCCATGGGAAATCAAAGAAGTACTGCCGAAGAGCCTCCCAGTCGGCAGCGCCAGTGTGCCAGAAGCGCCGCTGGCTAGGAGGATCGGGTGACCGTACTGGAGAGATAGGACAGGTGACAGAGATAAGTTTATGGTCGGAGGAGCCCAAAGGAGAGAAAAGATCGACAGTATAAGAAGAAGGGTTAGAAGTTAGAAACAGGTCAAGAATGTTGAGCCGATCTCCGATGCGATCCGGGATACGGGTGGGTTGCTGAACTAACTGCTCTAGGTCATTTAGGATAGAAAAGAGATAGGCTTGTTCACCAGGTGGATCAGTAGTGTGAGAGGAGAGCCATTGGCGGTGGTGAACGTTGAAATCTCCTAAGATGGAGATTTCTGAGAAAGGAGAAATGGATAGAATGTGTTCCACTGTAGAGTTTAGATAGTCAAAGAATTTGGGAAAGTTGGTAGAGTTAGGGGAAAGATAGACAGCACAGAAATATTTAGTAAGAGAATGACAGGAAAGTTTGAGCCATAAAGTTGAGAATTCAGAGGAGTCGAAATCGGGAACACGAGAGCAAGTGAGTTTGTTGTGCACATATGCACAACATCCGCCTTTGGCTTTGAAACTAGGATAGAGAAAGTAGGAGGATACAGAGAAGGGGCTGCTGGATGTTGCTACAGATACCCGAGATTCGGTGAGGAAGAGAAGATCAGGTTTGTAGGAGGAGAGATGGTGCTCAACAGAGTGAAAGTTAGAGGAAAGTCCACGAATGTTGCAGACATTAATATAAAGAGTAACAGGCCGAGGTCCAGGTAATTGTGTGGGGTCATCAGGGGATGGTCGGTCGGGTGTGGGGGCATTTATGGTCCCCCCCCCCCCCCCTGGGGACTCAGAGGCTGGGCTAGAATTCATATTTTTTATTTTTTTTTTTATTTTGGTGTGGAGGAATGAAGTGTGGTGTGCATGTTTAGTATAATGAAGTGGATAGGAGGAGGAGGTGTTTGTGAGAGCTAGCTGGATTGCTCTGTGTAAATGAGGCACAAAGAAAATCAGTAAGAGAGGCCAAGCAAATGAAACAGGAGTTCCAGCGACTCTTTATCACATGCCTATAACCTCACCTGGTCTAGCCCTGATCGATTGGGGCCTACAATCTCCCCACTACAGCCTAATACTTATTACTAGTCAGTTCTTTTCATTTACCCTTCTTTCTCTAGCCCTAGTTTGTTTCTGCTATTTGTCAATTTGCTCAATTAATTCATCCTACTGCAGCTAGTAGCCTAATGACCGTTTCCAAATTGGGAGTGGCAATGCTATTGCCACATTTTTTAATTTAAATTAATTTGTGTAACTAGTTTGCTTTATAGTTTAGAGAGTTAATAGCTTAGATTCAGACCTTAACGATGACAGATTTAAAGAAACTTAAGATTCTTAAGGGAGGGATGAAGGGAAGTTTAAATAGGTGTTTAAGAGATCTTGATGAATTTTTATTAAGTGCCACGGCTGATCAAATTAAGGGTAAATTTGCTACTTTTACTAAATCGCTAGCCACTTATGATAGTTATGCTCAGCAGGTATATGGTTTATTGACAATTACTGACGATGTGGAAGAAGAAATGTCGGCAGATCTTGAGTACTTTGAAGACGTTAATACAGCCTTAGCCAGACTATCTTCCACACAAGAATCAACCCCTGTTAAGGATACCGGTACACCAAAGGCGACTGGTTTTAACCTGGCGAAGCTTACTTTGCCTACCTTTTCCGGGGATTCGGCTACCTGGACTGGATTTTGGGATATCTTTGAGTGTTCCGTCCATCATAATAAAACACTCACATCCATCCAAAGGTTCACATATCTCCGTGGTCAATTGAAAGGGGAGGCATTGAAGTTGATCGATGGGTACAAAAGCTAGAAGCTACGAGTCTGCAGTGGAGTTGCTGAAGAGAACTTGCGGGAGAGTGGAAGTCATCAAAACTGCATTAATTACTAAATTCTTCACTCTAGATCCTCCATCCAATGATGTGACGGACCTACAGGAGTACTATGCCTCCTTTGAGAGCCTCCTCCGATCTATGGAGACAATGGCCATCACCAAGGAGGAAATATTTAGTGTAATTATCTTGAACAAGATACCCTCTCCCCTAAAGGAAATCGTAAGACGTCAACTAAGCGACTCTCCACTAAACTTGGAAGCGTTGGTTTATGTGTACCAGACTGAAGTCTTCAATATGGAGAGTACTGGATACTACCGACAAGTGGAGATGTCGCCATTCACTGCAGCTTTCCCGATACAGACTTCTCCTAAACAGAAAAGGCCAATATCATTAGGTTGTAAGTTGTGCAGTGTGCACAGTCATCTGTGGTATCAGTGTCCTAAGTATCCTAAGGCTACACAGAAGGTTGGCAAGGCTAAATCGCGTAAGTTATGTACCAGCTGTCTGGCAAGAGACCACTTCAACAGTACTTGCACCAATTCCTACATCAAACCTTGTAAGTATTGCAAGGGGAAACATTGGTTTTCCCTTTGCACCCAGTCTGATCGGCACGACGGCAAAGAAAAGGGGAGAACCCCCAAAGAGTCACATGAGAAAGATAAGAGCGAGGGTGATAAAGTATCTGCTATGTCCATTGCTTCTCGAGAATATCAATTGCTTCCTACTATGATGCTGCCAGTAGTGGGGAGTAATAATAAGCCTATAATGACGCGCACCTTACTTGACCAGTGCTCACAGAGGTCATTCGTTCTGCGGTCATCATTACCCCAGCACAAGTGTACCAGCAAGGGTCAAGAGAATTTGCGTCTCCATGGTTTCCAGTGACTATGATATAGTGAAGATTTCCTATGTTTATAGAAGAAAGGTATGTCCCATCAAGGCTGTTGTGGTCGACACACTACCCAGTTTCTATATATCATCAGAGATTCAACCACATTTGAAATATCTCAGAAGCAAGGGTTATAAACTGGCTGATGATCAACTCTCTGCTAACAATGGTATTATGGTACTGGTCGGAGCGGATTATTACTACGACCTGGTTCACCCTGGATATTGGCGGGTAGATAAGCTAATAACGCTCTCCACGATCCAAGGGTATGCCATTTCTGGATCCTATGCCACTTCCTCTCAAGACACACAGGTGGAGGTGGTTACGGTCCTCAAGGTAGCAGTAAGCCCCATAGATAAATATATTAGGCCAAATGTGCCTGATAATACATGTACTGATATAGATAAGCTATGGGACTTGGACAATATTGGAATTGACCCACATGAACTTGATCGTGAGTCCAAGCTAGCGTTAAGCTCGTATGAAGAGACTGTAACGTATGACTCTGGCAGGGGTCAGTATGTGGTAAGGCTCCCTTGGAATGATAACAAGTGTAAATTACCTACTAATTTCCATCTAGCACTTGGTAGATTACGTGGCCTTCAGAAGCAGTTTGTCAAGGATCCAAATTATTGCGAGACTTATGCGGAGTTTTAGCCGAGCAGGTACAATGTGGATTTGTGGAGAGAGTAAATCTCAGTGAGTATGGGGAAAACATCCATTACCTTGCTCACCATGGGATTAAAAAGGACAGTTCCACCACTCATGTTCGTATTGTGTATGATTGCTCTGGTAAATCCATTGATCGCTCCTATAGCCTGAATGATTGTCTATACACGGGTCCGTCCCTGGTCTCTGATCTCGCGCAAATTATGTTGCGCTTCAGATGTCATAAGTTTGCATGGGGCGCCGATATTGAGAAGGCCTTCCTGATGCTTCAAGTCCATCGTGAAGATAGGGACTCGACAAGATTTTTATGGCCACGGGACCCAATGGATCTAGATTCAGAGTATCTGGTCTACAGGTTCAGAGTCGTCTTATTCGGGGCGACCTGTTCCCAGTTCCTTCTCAACGCTACTATCTTGCGTCATCTTGAGGAGGCTGGACTAGATCCTGACTTCAAGAATGAGATCAAGCAGGGGATCTATGTGGACAATCTTCAAGGCACTGGAGATAATGAAGATTTATTGCTCAAGAGATGCTGGGAGATCCGCGATATATTTGCCAAGGCTCATTTATACTTAAGAGAATGGGCCACTAATAGTGATCTTTTGAAAGGTCAATTTACTTCTGACGGTGTAGCTACTGAGAATAGTGAGGTGAAGTTTTTAGGTCACAAATGGGACACTACCACAGATTGTATATCCTTCTGTCACACCCCATGAGGCAGAGCTTATGACCAAGCGAAACTGCTCAAGCTTGTCAGCGAGGTTGATTGATCCCCAGGTTTTTTGCTGCCTGTAACTATCCGTGCTCGTATGTTTTTACAGCAACTGTGGCGGCTAAAACTAGATTGGGATACGCCCCTCCAGACTGAGTTACAAAATACTTGGCGGTTGATTCGGTCGGACCTTTCCACATGTTGCAAGGTCCAACTTAATCGTCAGGTTATTAGTGGTCAACAGGTGGATCTACATGCCTTTTCTGATGCTAGTAATAGTGCGTACGGTACTGCCATATACATATGCAATGGTAATGAAGTGACACTAGCTATAGCAAAGGCCAAAGTAGCCCCTATAAAGAAGATTACAGTTCCTAAATTAGAACTTACTGCTTTGCTTCTGTCTGCTCGTCTAATAAAGTTTACACTGGATGCTTATGCAGACATACTACAGATTAATAACGTCTATGTCTGGAGTGACAGTCAAATAGCGCTTTCATGGATACACAGCCAGAAAGTGTTACCTGTTTATGTTTCTAATCGCACTGATGAGATACATAACTTAGATCCTACAGCTACATTTCGCTATGTGAGCACCAGGGATAACCCCAGTGACATAATTTCCCGGGGGACTCGGCGCAACAGTTTATGTCGTCCTCTATTTGGTGGCATGGACTTCCATGGCTTATATCTCCAACTGAATGGCCTCAGGATTTCAGTGAATGCATATCTGATCCTTCAAGTAGGCCCCAAGATGATGTGTTAAGTAGTTCGAATGTGAGTACTACACATCAGGATAACAAGTTGGTAGAGTGGGAACGTTACGGCAGCTATGATCAAGTAATACGGGTATTTGCATGGATATACCGTTTCATTAACAACATGAGAAGTCGGGCTCACAGGTCTTTCCTTAGTGAAGATTCGAAGCATATCAGACTCCTTGAATTGAGATCAGCAGAAGCGAAACTAATATGTTTAGTACAAAAGGAATCTTATCCTACTGAACATCAAATCCTGAGCAAGGAGTCAAAGGCCAAACCCTCTAACTTAATGAGGCAGCTAAGATTATATATGGAAGGAGGCATAATTAAGTGTAGAGGCAGGATACAAAAGGTGGACATTATTGATTCTGCGATATATCCTGTCCTCCTTAGCTCCTCTCATTTGATTACCAAACTGTTGATTCGCCAATGCCATAGGACCTGCCTACATTTTGGCGTAAATTATGTTCTGGCGTATATGCGACAACGTTGGTGGATCCCTAAGATGTGACAAGCAATTAAAGGGATCCACAATAGCTGTACTATCTGTAAAAGATTACAGGGTAAGCCTTACTCCCCAGTAGATCTACCTCCCTTACCTGAGTTCAGGGTACAAAGGACTGAACCATTTCAGGTAACCGGGGTAGACTACACCGGAGCGATTCATGTTAGAGAATCGCCCGGTAATATCATAAAGGTATATGCCGTTCTATTCACATGTGCGGTAACCAGAGCGATTCATATTGAATTGATTGACGACCTATCCAGTGAGGGGTTTTTGCATACTCTAAGACGCTTTGCAGGCCGCAATGGTTTCCCTCAAATTATTAGGAGCGATAATGCGACTTGTTTTGTCGGGGCCTCTAAATATCTCCAGAGTTTAATGGATGACCCGCAGGTTGTGGCTACCCTCACTGGAAAGGGTTGTCAGTGGAGATTTATACCAGCACGTGCACCATGGTTCGGGGCGATTTGGGAGAGAACAATCGGTATCGTCAAATCTGCCATGAAGAAGGTATTAGGAAGGGCACTGGTGACCAGACGGGAGGTGCAAACCATCTTAATAGAAATTGAGATGTCAGTCAACGACAGGCCCTTGACCTATACCTCGGCAGATGTTGATGACCTCTTACCCATTTCGCCTTCTATGCTAACACGTGGACAAACCCTTAATACCTTTCCTAGATCGTCCGTAAATGACTAAGATCTGCATGACCCTACGTTCGGCAATGCGGACGCCACACGTCGTCGCTTCCAGTATGTAAACAAGGTGTCCGACGATCTATGGAAACGGTGGACCCAAGAATATTTGCAGTCTCTTCGCGAGCGTCAATCTAATAAGATCAAAGGGACGAATCAACGATGGCCTCGTATCGGGGATATCATCCTGATTTATGATGAGCGTCCTAGCTTATTTTGGAAGCTTGAGAGGATTATCAATTTGTTCCAGGGCATTGATGGTCTTATAAGGTTTGCTAGAATACGAACTTCGACTGGGGTAACTACTCGCCCAGTCGTAAGGTTATATCCCTTGGAGCAGGATGTAGAACTGCCGGATGATCCTGGCGTCTCTACTGATATCCCTCCGCGGGAGAGTGCTGGTGACAGTGCTCCTCAAAAAAAAAAAAAAGAAAAAAAAGTGGGGCAGCTGATGATGAGAAGGATGATCCTCCTCAGGCTTCAGGTGGCGCTCGTGCCAGAAGGAGGGCGGCTATGAGTTCCATGGATCTTTGGAGATCAAAGATCAAACAAGGTGATCTTTGACTTCGATGTCCTTTTTTTGTGTTCTCTGTATATAGCTCCTGTATATAATTTTTGGTGGCAGGCAATATGTCGGGAATAGGGTAATGATCCTGACAGTTTTAGGTCCAATAGGACATTTGAATTTGGCGGTATCGTATCGCATGTACGATTTCGGCTGGTTCTTTGTGTATTGTAATTTATTCTTAAGTATAGGTTAAATATTATGTAATGTATAAATATCTACATCAGCTCTAGATGTATCATGAAACCAAGTTATGGGTTATAATTATTATGAGCCGGCAGCCATATGTAATTTCGCGAAGCGATCGGACGCCGGCCCTTTAGTCTCTCAATTAACACCATACAGCCAATATCTTCCCCCCGGCTCTGACTCAACCCACAGTTCACCATGTGCTACAAATACTAATCTATAACAAGTCCTACATCACCAGTCCTCTAAGCGAAGTTCATTGTATCGATATTGTATTTTGTGAACATTCCTACATGTCATGCAATTGAATTAGCCGCGTGTGGGAGACTGGATTACACCCATCGACTACGTCGTTGGTAAATATATTATAACTATTTGTGGGGATATTTCATGTACCAGTGATATGTAATTTAACCTCTTTATCTAAATTCCCGACAACTACAGCGAATGTGCCTCGTGAATCGGCAATGTGAGTGCATTATGCTGACTCAACATTCATCCTATCTACCAAATCATTAGGCCATATTGATTACCTAATTGACCATACTGTAAAACTACTGTATATAAACGGGACACAAACTACCCTCGGGCAAGGTACTGGGATTTTCGAAAAGAGGCTTATATACAGGCTTAATAATCCCTTAGGGTTGATAACAAATAGCCCTATTTTAACTACTGTAACTTCCCATCGGGTACACTTACGCTCATCTATCCATTAGGGAGGGTCTTATTTTAAAGTTCCCTTTCCCTCAACACTTACGCTCACCCATACATTAGGGAAGAACTTATTAATTGTGTCACCTTACCCTTAACACCTAGCCATAAGAATAGTCTATTTTAATCAGGTATCTTGTGTTTTAAGCAAGTTAAGGGGGACGTCCGCTATGGCTATGTAACAATATGGGTTGAAACATAGCAAATGGAGTTCAATACTCCCTGCGTAATGGCAAGACGTAGGGTATCTTCTCCACATAATACTATTGAAAGCTTCACGCCTATTCAACCTTACTCTCTTGAGATAATTTTCAATACATTTTGAATGCACACCTGTTAAGATTAATGGCTTGCTAACTATATAACACCAATTTATTTAATCCCTGGCTAACTACAAGAGTTATAATATATTTAACTGATCTACAATTCGTCTACTGCCATACCACTCTGTATAACAGTATCATGTAAACCAAATAATCTCATTATGCCTTGTGTATATTATTAAATTGTGTATTTCTACCCCTCATACCTCTTATATCCATAACAGTATGCAGTTAACCCTACTAGTAACGGTAGTAATTATCAACTTTAAGTTAGGATTTGTTTACTTCATATTTGTAACGTGCAGGAGATGGGGGTCGGAAGATGTGTGTGAATAACATATTTCCTTCATTAGTTGTTCAGAATTCACGTAATTGGTGAGGTGCCAGAAGCAGCCCCTAGTTGGTTGAGTGCAAAATTAATAGAGTAGGCAGGGTACTGGGTGCAGTTCTGGGGTCGGACAGAAAATGGGAGGGTTTAGGTGGGGGTATAGAAACAACAAGGAAAGGAGGTGGAGGGGATACCTCTCCACCGTGCAGTGCTACTAATGCCTTAGTCCAGGGAATAGGAAACGCATTAATCCCGACGACTGTTCATTGTAACACGTAAACAGTGAGTTTGTTACAGTATCATGATGGACGGTTTCATTACAGAGTCAGTCTTGTGAGCGCTCTAGTATGTAACTGTGTGCTCTCAACATAAAGGCTTTATTAATAGATGCTATAAAAATATCTAAAATTTTACCGGTACTCTTCCAGAAAACGCACAATATCTAATGTTCAAACCTTCACCAAAGTTCATTAATATCGAATATTGTAAGACTATCGACTGCCAAACTCCAACTCTGCCATGACAAAGTGAAAGTGGCCATCCGCTATCGTGGTTGGACAAATTACGGACTTGTTATACTACTTAACATTTCCAGGCATGTCTTTCAAAGAAAATACCCATACAAGACCTTCTACCAAATGTTAATATTAATTATATTTCTCCAAACAATGCATGACTATATGCAGCAAATTAAGGATAATGGGTGGATTGTTGACACCAATCGAGCAGAGCAATACCCAGGAATATTGTTACGACTGACAGTAAAGAGAAGGCTCTTCTAGTCCATGGACTAACACAGACTAGTAAATACTCAGCACCTCCGTAGCCTCAACTCGTAACACAGCCTATCGCAACAGAACAGAGCTCTTTCGCAACGTCCAGGCTCTCTGGGGACCAAAGGTGCAGACAATCCCCCAACTGGTTCCGTTGTACACACAATGCAGAAACTGGAACCCCTAGTTGTGGTGAAAAGATATCTTGAGCCACAACTATCCACAAAACTCAGTACCGAATGGCAATACTGAGGAGGATCCTTCCTAAGCTGCACAAAGAGAAAGCTCTGATTTAATTTACGTTAATGCAATTACGTTAAATACATGCCAATAATGAATGCAAACTTAATTAATCAAATACTGGTCAAATAAAACTCCAATCAACCACCACCCACGTAAGCTGTCCAGACCATTGGTTGGCCTGGGCCAAAGTAATCCTCCCTGTAACAGAAAGACTAATGAAGTCCTCCACCCTCTACTTCGAACCAGGCGCCCCAATAGTCTGGACCCCCAACTGAATATATGCACATAAAATAAATAAATAAATATCGGCTGGTAATCAACACACGCCACTGCAGGAAATAAATAAACACTGTTATGCCAGCGAGGAATATTTTCGTATCCCTCCACCAATACCGAAGTATACTGGCTACCATAACAAAGCCAAGGTTGCGGCTCAAGAAACACAGAAAGGAAGAACAACTATATGGGAAAACACATATAACTCTGCAGGTACAATAGGAGGGACAAACACAAGCCACACACACGTCCTTAGAATCCGTCTGAGTTACGTTAATATACAAAATGAATAAACAAAGAAGTAAATGCCAATAAATAAATAAGTATAAACAAATGCCAATATGAGAGAATTGCGAGAGGGAGGTCTTGTTCCCTCGAATGTTAAATGCGGACTGACTGGTGTTCAGCGGGTATTCAGTGACACCACCAGATGGCTCTACCTGAACCAGCTTGGACGATGGTTCCTTTTTGTACAATGTAACCAATGTAACGTAATGTACAATGTAAGGAGGACCACATAGGGTTAATAACTAAATACAAAATGTATGCAATGGATAACATATATATATACAGTATTCATTGTGTTAATGTATTATTATAGCCCCCAATAAACTAATAAACAATTAAAACATCTGCAGACGACAGCCACTGAGAATGGAAACGCAAAGTGACCACGTCATTGAACGAAATAATAAGAATATGAAGCAGGCGATCATATACTGGGACAGACGATAATATACGGATAATATGAAGCAGGGTTGATCACTGCTTCACGCACTATTTAAATTACCGCGAGACGTGTGATATATTCACCCTGTGAATATAATATCATGACCAATGCAACATAGTAATTTATAGGCTATATAGACTATTTATATATAGCTATAGCTTACGATGAAGGAACACCGTCACAATATGGTTCCTACGAATTATGTATAGATTTAAAAACATTCTTCAAGTAGGATCTCCCTTCTTATTATAAATAGGAAAAGGTTAAGTATCCTTTATCACGCCATAGTAGACTTGGTTAAAACATGGACAATCGTCCTGGCTGTCAGTGTTTCTAGCCCGCCTGAGAGTATAAAATATATAAATATACGGTACATATAGTATGGGTTATTGAATAATAATAATATCAAAATGACTAAGGTTAAGGTCAAATGTCCAAGGAAAAGGTCAAAATTAGATTGTTTTAAGTTGTTTTCCTTAATTGACGGATACACGCTTATCACAATGTATAGCTATATCTGCCATTCTTATTCAAAGGTTAAAGATACATTCAATCTAATAATTATTTATCAAAGGTCAAGGTAACTTTTAAGTCTTTTTGTTCTTACTATTTTCTTTCATTTTCAAAATATGTAACGCCCAATGTTTAGATATTACTTAAACAATCAAGGCATAAGATCAATGATATTATATTGCTAATATTTGTTTTAAGCTAACTGCTAGTTTTATGCACAATCTACTTTGGGTATACAATTTTCCTATGCAATGGTCAGTGAAAAAAACATAATACAATACAATTCGCAGAATTATGTATGCAGTTTTCTTTCCAAAATGCGCAAACATCACTTTTACTAAATATTATATTTAAACCATATATAACTAAATTAGTATAGTTAACAATGAGAACCCCATAATATTATATAAAAACTCCACTGTGGACTAGAGACACTATGTACGCTTCCTAACTCCTGGTGAGTCAGCGTGACTGTCAGAGTTGGGACCAAGTTTTTTCCATGTAATGTAAAGTGGTTATGCCGCCACAAACTGTTAAAAGAAGAGGATCAAGTTTGTAGATGAAGGAAAGTTTGTTGAGCTCTCTTTGAACATGGCTACATTTGCATATTTGAAAATGTGAGGCAAACAGGAATACAAATGACATTGGGTGAAGACAGCAAGTCATAATAGGCTACGCTATAGAACTACAGTAGAACAGGATAATTGGAGTTGAAGAACTTTTGGATTAAGACTTTCAAACTTTGTGCGCGTGTGTTTCTCTGTGTGTGTGTGTGTGTGTGTGTGACACGTAAGCAGGCGTAGACATAATGCATAGTCTTGTGGATAAGAAGTGAGATCATAATTTTACGAGGAAACTATGCCAGTTAATTAAATAATAACGATGGCAATACAAATACACATTTAAAGCTGCATCTTCAATATATTATATAGCCTACATTGGGAACAAATTAAATTATAGCGAAAATAAAGTGTATACTGTATTGTAGTTTAAATTAAGATATAACTACATTATGGTAGGCAGAAGCGGTGTTCTTTGAGACTTAAACACATTATGGAATTTCCATTCGTTTTACCGATTTTACAAAAAATATAACTATAGCCTATTTATCATAATAAACACAAACAACAAATAGGCCTCCAGTATATCTATAGTAGTGTGACAAAGTTATCGCTGGTGGCAGTTAAAAATATAACCGCTAACATTTAAGCAGTTTCTCAATAACAACAATATTTATTGCACCTATTAGTTTCAAAATCCAGCATTCCAGGCTGAACAAACGACTCAAGCGTCAGTCATAAATATCAAAATATAATAAACCATCCTTCGAATAATATCCGTTCATTGCTACCTATTGTTACCACCATGGAACTATGAGGCTCAAATCAGCCCGTTAAGGGGAGATTTCCACTTGAGGGATTTTTTTCCTGACTCCTTTCTCCCTCATGTGTAGCCTCATTCTTTTTTCTAATTTTAAGACGTTTGCCCCATTATTTTCACGATTTTAAGAACTCTCAACCCATTTCTGTCAATTTTAAGACATTTCGTGCCATTTAGGTGTCGATTTTATCCTGGCGAGCGACAGCGAGCCTGTAATTTAAGAGAAATCGTCTTTTAGCCGGGACATTTTTCTCCCGAAAAATTTACAAATTTGTCTTGAAAGGGGCTCAAGGGGGTGTAATCTTAAGCTTGAAGGATATCTAGGGACCAAACTAAAAACCTCCCGTTAAATTATTATATAACGCTACCTATGTATTCTTCCACGCAAGGCAGAACTAACCTGGTACAGTTGCCGTCAATAATTATCATGCATTTTAAATCTTTGAAACATTTAAAGGAAGCTTCAAAATACAAAAACCGGGTAAAAATAAATATTACGAAACTTTAATTCAACCAGAGACGGCTTTTAAAATATATAATATATTGGCATTAATTACTGTATGTATTAATTTAGATTTTCTGGACTATACAAAACTGTGTTTATACAGTAGGTGAACCTAAGCAATGTTAAATAAAGCTCTGCTAACAAAATAGTTACCGTACTATTATAGTTCTCCATGCGCAAGTGTATAGTAGTTTGTCCGAGTCTAACTATGCTCAATGATGGATGGCAAATGTCTAAGCTAGGCTAAATATATGGATTGCCAGTTTCTAAGCTATACCCTGTTCCAAATAGGTACGCCAGTCATCGTAATCCTTAACCTCTGTAGAGTCTGTAACTCAAAGAGGGCTAAAGCAAATGGGCTGTAAATTTCCATATTTATTCCCTGGCTGACCCTTCTCAAATAGTTTAAAAATCAGTTCGGTTACTCAATTTGTTTGTGAATTTTAGAGGTGAATATTAAACATTTATAAAATATATATAATTAAATATAGTTTGCTAGTTTCTAAGCTAGGCTAAAATAGGGATTGACAGTTTTTAAGTAGGCTAAGTTTGGCTTGTCAGTTTCATTAGCTAGGATAAGGTATGCTTTGAAAGATTCCAATTTTGGTAGATTCTAAACTAAGGTATAGTTTGCCATATTCTAAACTAAAGAATGAATTGCGAGTTTATCGATTGCTAAAGGATTTTTGATTGTTTGACACAGGTTAGAAACCGTCGATGTTACAATGGCCTATTCAAATATATTATGTACTTCATTGCTATATACTTTATATATATATATATATATATATATATATATATATATATATATATATACTGTATATAATATAATTATGTAGACCGTCGGATAATCATAATAAAAGAAATCCCTACACAGAAAAAAGCCCAGATCCGTCAAAAAATAATTACCTAAAAACAAATCCCTAGATCGAAAATGAACCATAGATTCCGACTTGCCATTCGATCCCCTTCAACCCAATACTTCTAGGGTTTTTCGACTGGGTAACACATCTTTAAATCCCCACATTGTCCCTGATCTTCATAGTCCTCCCCACTATCGGTGGTAGTGACTTAAGATTATTCGATAATGGGGGTTTTAGTATTTCAAATGGGGTTCATATAAAAACACCGCTAAAAACCCAAAGAACAAGGGAATCCAATAATTGTAAAATGTTGTCCCGGTATTAAACTTTAAATTTACCTTTTCTAGTGTTGACTATATAATTATATACAGTATATATTATATTGTTTGCAATATGCTACAGTAATTATACTCAAATACGATCAGCAAGTTGCTAAGCATTACCTTGCCAATATTAATGAAAGACAGTACGTAACAAATTATTGTATCCACGTAAAAATAGAATACAAAATAATAAAGAACCCCAACAGTTAAACTATTCCGTACTTTACCTTGCCTGAAGAGAAGTCTGACCAGGAAACAATGATGAACCCATCGTGGTATTGAGAACCGGGACAAGGATGTATAGGCAAACTGTAAACACACAATTATAATTGATAACACAAAGCGCTTCATAAGTTTTAATGAGCTTCGCAACCAGATTACGCTCCATTTAATTGTTAAAGGTTCAGAATAACCCTAAATAATCTGTTGGGTTACCTACGACTCAAATGGGCAAACATGATCTAAAAATAAACTCTTAGTAACATAGTTCCTTCTTAAACTGCATAACATAATCTAATTTTAGCCAGAATTTAAAGTATATAGTAGTCATGGTACTGAAAGGGTTAACAGTAAAACCCAGACAACCATCCGTATCTTTACCATTATCAACTATAAATACAGATCACCTTTTACTCCTACGTATCCCCCCCCCACCCGAAAAATTATATATATATATATATATATATATATATATATATATATATATATATATATATATATATATAATATATATATATATCATTATAATAATAATATATAAATAATACAAACAGTACAATAATGTTAACCAAAAACAGTGTAAAGTTTGCTCACACTATATAGTGCCTGAAAGAGATGTTTAAAACCAAAATCACATACCGTCTTATATCTTGATAAACACCACCTCCAGGGCCGGCTAGCAACATAATGATTGGCAGAGACTCGCTGCCGCCGACACTTCCTCAGAAACTGTATCAGAAAACCAAGACGTGAAACAGTAGGAACTCATGTTGCTGTAATATTTTATTATCACAGGGCGATTCTATATTTCTGGTCGTGTGGAATTTAGGTTCATAGAGTAACACTGTAATTATTCCTCTACCAGTAATGTCTACTGTTTGTAATGAATAGGAATGTACTATTAACGCCAAAGTTCGTCCCTCCAATATACCACTATGTGATTCCGAATCACCTATAGGGGTAACAAAAAGAAGCATGTTCTATTGGGTGTAGATGGCACTTCTTTTAGATGCTTCATTTGTCGACCCCCAGGTGTTTCGAATTCACCCAGTGGCTGGTTGGGGGCACGAACTGATCAGAGAGTACAGATTGGATAGAGAGGAAAGAAGACGCCACAAATCTGTAAATAGGGATCCGCGCGTTCGAGAGATGGCAGCACGATCGCAAAGGACAATGGGAGGGTCCCCACAAAGACATTATATTGACTATCCTTGGTCCCCATTAATTCGTAATAATCCCTACCTTGTACTAATAACGCTATTAATAATCAATTGAACGTTATCCAGAGACTCTGCAGACATGACATAGTTAAATAGACATAAGTAGAGGCTACTGTAAAGGCCAGTCATCGTGAAATTGTCGTCATTATGAGGAGGTACACAAGCAAACCTCCTCCAACACCCGCCATTGTTGATGTGAGATTCGGGAGTTGCCAACGTAAATGGTGGGACATAATATCCCTAGATGTCATAGGTATAAATGTCCAGTTTTAGTGCTACTTTACAAATTAACATTTACATAACATGTAACTAATAATATATATATTCAAAATTACATTTTAATTCTTGTTGTGTTGCTTGAAGGTATACAGCTTGCATCATATATGAGTATGTGTTATAGTGTATATGTATACTTAATGTTTTCATCTTGCTTTTATATATCTAATTTATATTAAATAATTTACAAGTGTTTTTACCAACATTAATTAACTCTTAAACACGTTCCCTCTTTAATCTATTGCTCCCTCGTTTTGCGGATTTTCCCTTAACTTTGGTAACACTGCAGCAAGCCAGCTGGCCAAGAATCTGGCAGGCACACAGATATCAAGGACTATCTATAATAAGGACAAGCCACTGAGGTGCTTTGGTTGTTGTACCGTACAACAGTGCTGCCACCAAATCCCTAGGACGCGCGGCAAAATAACCGCTTGCCTCTCTATGCAATCTGTACTCTATGGAACTGATGTCGTTGATAATACAGGATATGGATGTAAAGCAAGATTAATGACACCTCAATTCCGTTCGGGATAGCTTCGAAAACTATCGTTACGATTTATGTCCTAAACTCACTAGTGATGACCAGAAAGTGTGTGAGGTTTACATAACACCACTGCATTCACTAATCAACGCGAAATTAATCACTGTGGAAATGTTTAAGAATGATGACCGTATTCTTAAGAATGTGGGAAGGGCGTTGTCTGTATCATTGTTGTTCAGGGAGTCAGAAAGTATTATCATTTGTGTTCTTGAGCGTACACTTAAAAGTCATATGAATCTTTGATCCTTTTAAAATGAAGCATTTGGGGTTTATTATGTAATGACTTATTTCGTTTTGGTTCGATACCGAAAAGAGTGTCTACGTATTATAGGAAGTGAGTGTATGATCAAGACCTAAATCCTGACTCAATATGAACCTTCCAACAGCACAAATAATGTAATGTAAATAATTATATATTTAATAATTTACGATAATAGAAGGGACTGGAGTTCTCGAAAAGAGGCTTCAATCCTGACATTATTCTTGACTTACAGTGTGCTGGCATAATAATCCAGAAGGGTAAATAGCCTCTGAAGTCTTATGTTAAGTAACTAGCTACGATAATTATGCAATTCATCCCGAGGTAGATTCGAAACCTGAAGGGTACAAGGGACTCTCTAGTCTCTCTCTGGTTTATGGGCTCCAGTCCGGACGATATTCTTGACTTAAAGTGTGCTGGCTAAATAATCCAATAGGGTTGATAGTCTCTAAAGTCGTATTTTAACTAACTAGCTAACTGAAGGGTAGGCTACGATTTATGTGTTAAGCCCGTAATATAACACCACACTTAAATGTTTCCCTAACCATCCATCCTATTTACAAAACAGCTGAGTGATAATATGTAATAAGGGCTAAATAATATTCAGTTTCAGAGAGATCAATATTTGTTTCTGTCGTCTTGCTTATCTCTTATCTGTTTATTTTTCTGTGTCTGTTGTTGTCATCCTGATTGGCTCTGCCTTTATGGTCTTGACAGTCTGTATGGTTGTGTCTTTTTGTCTGTCTGACCCACTTTCTGTTCCCTTCCTTTCAGCTTGTGCCTGTTTCTCTGTCTCAATCTGTTTGTCTGCCTTTGTTCTGTTGTCTCTCCATGTATCTTCCAAAATGTCTTTGTCTGTACTGTTATGACAGGTGTCTCTGGTAACCTGTCAATCTGTTTGCCCACCGACTCTCTCTCTCTCTCTCTCACAACAAACCTATAACCCTGTCACGCTCAGCTTCCATGGCGCTATTATCATAAAAGCTTTTCACTCGCGACACCGAAACGTGAATACAACACAGTTTGTATATGTTGCCCTTAACCTCTTAGCCCAGTCTATACACGTGGGAAGAATCTTACTCTCCTCTTTCCCGCTGTTAATAACTTCTTTGACCTGGGATGAAGCTCAACATTACAGTTTTAATTTAACAATATCTATCTATCTATCTATCAGAGTGTGTAACACTCTGGGGACCATACGTGTACATTGCCTATCACACCCTTAAGATGAAGGGGAAAGGTTTATTGGATCTACAGACACAAGTACCTCACAAGACACTGTGGGGGAAGGTTTATCCCCCCTCTGCTCTGATCCACCCACCTCCCACGCCCAAATTCTTGCTAGGAGTCGTGGGAGCAGGGTCTGGCTGTTATGGAGACGTCTCTATCCACTTACCTTCATAAGCCCGAGATCGGTACCCACGAATCTTCAGCACGGCTGTTGTGTTTTTAGCTTTACCAATATATACAAGAGCATCTGCGGATATGGTAGTGGCGGGAACAATTATGCAGACGGGAAGGTGCGCCTGGCTGTCCCCTTAAACACGTTGGATACTTTGCCTGGACTACTGCAGTGTGGCAGCAGCAGTGAGGGTGGTAGCTGGCCGGTGTGGGGCTGTGTGACCCGTGTTTCCCGCCTATACCTTACCAGACTCACTTCATTGTTATGCAGCAGTGAGGATGGTAAATTGTGACAATTATGGATGTTCAGCCATTTAAACAAGTATAGTAGTTTGTTTTGGGATTTCTGCAGTGCCTACGGATTGTTGGTTTGTATACCAGGTCATGTGTAGCAAAATAATAATGGCAGACTGTGAGTATATAGAACATTCTGTATTGGCCTATGTCTCTACAGCAAGGCATTCAAAGAGCAAGGATCAAATTGTAAATATATGCACTGTGTGTTATAATGAAAATGACATTAAAAACGCCAAAGAAGTGTTCTATAATAAGATGAATCAAAAGATTGTGTGGAGAAGATCTGACAGTAAGACAAGGGAGAACTTTATTGACATTATTGATCTTTTTGAGAAATATGACAATGAAAATGTAAAATTGCCTAAATTTGTCCCTGCTAACTTTGATGGTTTTCCACCATCAAATGGTTTTGATGTGATTGGCGGTTATATCAAGGAGTTAATTGATCAAATTAGTGAACTTAAAGGAGAAGTAAAGTCACTGAAAGAGTCACGTATTGAAAATGTTGGATTAGTGGAAGATAACTATATTAATATTTTGTGTCATGCCCCAGCGAGGGTTCGAACCCAGGTCAGTAGTGCAGCACTCCAGCACCTAACCAACTAGACCACCGAGGAGCTTAAAAGTAATGGCTTCATTTGGTATTATATCCCATCCACTACCACCCGCTCCGACTCACTCGTGATCACGTAGCTAGATACCATACACACAAACACCTCACACACAAACGCTAGCAACTAAGTACTAGAGAAGGATACAAGTAATCTGGGGCACATTGAAGGCCTCACTGATAAACAAGTAGAGCCTTAATAAATTAATATTTTGTGTCATGCCCCAGCGAGGATTCGAACCCAGGCCAGTAGTGCAGCACTCCAGCACCTAACCAACTAGACCACCGTGGAGCTTAAAAGTAATGGCTTCACTATGTGAATCCGAAACACCTGGGGATCGAATAAACGAATCATTTATTGAATGTGAATGGTACTTCTTTCAACTGCTTCGTTTGTCGACCCCGGGTGTTTCGAATTAACTCAGTGCCTGGTTGGGGGAATGAACATTTGTTGTTGATAGTACTGTAAATTCCTGGACATTAATGGCGATACACACATTTTAGAAGCTGTCTCGACATGAAATTAATCTGCTTATTAATTCTTTACCGTAATTTGAATTTTAGTGGTTCATTTAATCAATTCGAGGCTTCAATATGTATCAACATTAATGTCCAGGAATGTACCCCCTAGGCCACAAATCCCGGTTAAATATGAACCATCGCTCAGTATAAACAACCCACCGTCATGTAAATAATTAAGACCTATAAATTGAATCCCTTAGCAACTGAATCCCCGATAGTTAATAGAAACATATGAAACTACTATATATCAGCATCATAAAAATACCTGGTTTTCCTAATTCAAATAATAATTCGCTGTAATATCTTCCTACTAGGTGATCATTCAAGGTGACGACAAGATAATTTAGCATTAGCTGAAAGTCAACCGACCATAATAAGAAGATTCGGTTCAATGGTTCAATTTGGGATAGCTTCGAACACTTGAAGTCACGACCAATGTCCCAGAATGTAATCAGCTAACTCTTAAGTTTTAGTTTAGATCTTAGGTAAGTTTTTCCCTTATGGTTACGTCAACCATCAGTTGTCCAAGGTCTGGTGTAGTGTGGATGTGTTTTATCCCTTTCTATCGCTGGCTATAACAGTAAGTCAATTTATGTTGTGGTTGTTTGTTGATGGTTTGTGTAGAAATATTACAATGGATTAGGTTGCGTATTTGTTTTTTGGGTATAATTCTAGCGGTGGCTCCAACTCTTTGGGCATTAACATTATTTCAGTTTGTCTGTTCATATCTTCATTAAATGGTTTCTGATATTGTAAACCGGGGCAATTTAGTTTTAAAATTATACTAGGTTAGGTTACGTTAAGTTGTTAAGTTAGGCTACTAGAAAACTAAATTGCACCAGTTCTTAATATCACAAAACATGAAATATGAAGGAAAACTAGGGAATTAAAAAAGAACAATGCTTTACTCGATTTGGACCCATTGTTTTTTGACTGAGTTGTTACGGTTTTGTTCTTTAGGTAAAATATCTAAGATAACCATATTATTTTTTATACTGCGCTCAACAAACCTGTACTTCTATATTAAAAATAGATTCGGGAAAGTATTTACGAGACTATCATGAATTTGGAATTATTCTATAATTGCACCTATACGAGCTAAACAAATTATTATTGAATTTAACAGGAAGGTACGACGAGGTAAGTGATGTGGTATAGGTGGCAATATGCGGAAATGGATTATAAGGGCATTCCTCCCCCTTTGACCCCCTTACGAAAATCTACGGTTACTCACTCCACCCCAACAGGATTTCTACCGTTTTACCCAACCAGAGGGGGTGTGGGGGTGGCAGCCCCCACCCCTTATACTAGGATAGGTTAGGTAAGGTTGTTAGGTTAGGCTAATCTATCTATCTATTGCCTGACGCCGCAATCCCCTAAGGGGTGGCCACGAACGAACTGCCCCCATGCACCTCTGTCTCCAGTCAGTCGACACCCCTCCTCCCAACCAGCACCGCCTTCATTCATATACTTCCTCACTCCATCCTTCCACCTCTCCTTCGGCGCACCTCTCCCTCTCTGTCCTTCCACCTCGCTCTCGTACACCCTCTTAGTCAATCTCTCGCTTTCCATACGGTCCATATGGCCGAACCATCTCAAGTTGTTCCTTTTCACACTTTCCAGCACATCTACCTCCACACCACACCTCCTTCTTACTTCCTCATTCGTCTGTCTATTCCTCCATGTAACTCTGCACATACTTCTCCAGCAACTTATTTCCACCGCTCTCACTCTTGGTCAAAGTCTCTTCCCGAACGTCCATGCTTCGCTTCCGTAAGTTAGTGTCGGGATTACCACACTGTCATGCAAGGACTTCTTCACTTCAATACTGACCACCCAATTTCTTGTTACTGCTTTCAACGTTCCTACAACCCTCTTCCCCGGTTGCACCCTCTCCCGCACCTCCTCATTCACAGCCCCATCTTTACTCAACACACTGCCCAGATACTTAAAAGAGCTGACGATCTCCATAGCCTGACCGTTCAACTTCACCTCACACTCTGTGACTTCACCCCCTCTCGAATACCATAACCTTGTTCTTCCCCGCATTTACCTTCAAATTTCGTTTTTTGCACACTGTTCCAAACTCATTTACCAAACCCTGCAGCGCCCATTCATTATCACTCATCAGAACTGTATCATCCGCAAACAGCAGTATAGGCAGCTTCCACTCATTTCCCTCCCTTTTCAGCGATACACCAACATCCACTACTCTTGATAGTATTTCTTTCATGACTCTATCCATCTTTTTTTTCTTTTTTTTTTACATATATATATATATACAGTAAACAACCACGGGGACATCACACACCCCTGTTTCAAACCAACCTTCAGGTCAAAGAACTCGCTCTGCTCACTCTCCTAACGTACTGCTGCCTTTGCACCCTCATACATACTCTTCACTGCTTTCAGCAACTTGCCATCTACTCCGTATATTCTAAGTACTTTCCACAAACCTTCTCTATCCACTCTGTCATAGGCCTTCTCCAAGTCCATAAAGGCAACATACACCTTTTGTTGCTCCTCCAGATATTTCTCCACAACACAATTCAGTGTAAAAATCTGATCTACACATCCTCTTCCCTTCCTAAAACCTCCCTGCTCGTCGCCTATCCATTTCTCCGTTCTCACTCTCACTCTCTCAATCACTACCCTACTGTATACCTTCCCTACTACGCTTAGAAGACATATTCCTCGGTGGTTACCACACACTCCTCTTTCCCCTTTGCCCTTATATAGGGGGACTATTATGCCAGTCTTCCAGTCATCGGGTGCACTCTCCTTCTCCCATGCTAGTTTGCACATTTTCCATACCCATTCGATCACTATCTCACCACCATACCTCAACATTTCCCCACACACTCCATCTGTTCCTGGTGCTTTCCCCAACTTCACTCTTTTCATGGCTTCCCACATTTCTGACCTCCTGATCCCCACCTCCTCCTCCACTACTTCTCTTCTTCTCCCTCCCATACCATATCCAACTATGTTTGCTGGCTCTTCATTCCTTACATTTAGCAACTCATTGAAGTACTCCCTCCATCTTTCGACTCTCTCTTGCTTCTCGGCTAGCATTCTGCCATTCTTATCTTTCACAACCTTACTATTTCCCTTGCTACCTTCCCTAACTTTCTTGACTTCTTTCCAGAATAGTTTCTTACTCTCCCTCCATTTTACACTCCGATTCCTTCCAAATTCCTCATCTACTCTTCTCTTACTTTCCTTCACTACTCTCTTCACCACCCTCTTTCTCTCCACGTACCTCGCTCGTTTCTGTCTCTCGGAATCTTCATTCCCTCTACTACCCAACCACTATCAATATGCTTTCTTCTTTTCTTCCACAGCTATTTTTACCTCTTCTCTCCACCATGCTGTACCTTTCACTCCCCTCCCTCTTCTCCTCGCTCCACACACCTCCTCACATGCTGCACAGATCTCTTCCTTAAACACCTTGCTCATCTCTTCCACTTCCTCCATAACTTCCAGGTCGAACCCACCTAGTAGTTTTTCTACTGCTCTCCTGTACTCTTCCCTGATATCCTCCTCCTGTAACCTCTCCACCCTCCTCACCATTCCACCTTCCTCTCGCTTCCCTCCAGCTCTCCTCGCCCACTTCTTTTGTATCCTAACCTTAGCTACTACTACATATTGATCAGACAGACCCCCTCCAATACCCCTATACACCCTAGCATCCATCACAGATTTCTTCATTCGTTCATTCACACTTACATAATCAATCAATGACTTTCGTTCCACCACTGTCTTATCTTTCATCGTCAACATCCGTTTCCACGTGCACCTGTGGATCATTCTGTGTCGGAAGAAGGTGTTGGCTATCCACAGCCTCCTCCCCACACACACGTCCACAAGTGCACTACCATTCCCATTCACCTCTGACGGTACCCCCCACCCTCCCACCACTCCCTCAACTTTCCTATCACCCACCTTACCATTCATATCCCCAATCAGAAATATTCTTTCGTTCTTGTCAAACTTCTCCAGGCACGCCTCCACATTCATCCAGAACTCCTCTTTCTTTCTGTCTTTCAAGTGTCTCCTCTGTCTGGGCATACACACACACAATTACCCACGTTTGTATTACTACTTTCATTCTCACCCACACAATCCTTGAACCCACAGACCCATACTCTCTTACACATTCCTTCCATTTGTTACTTACAAACAAACATGCACCTTCTCTCGCTGTTCCTTCACTCACTCCAGCACACACACCCATTCCACACTCCCACTCTCTCACATCTGAACCTTTCCATTTGGTCTCTGTCATTCCACATACATCCAGCCTGGCATTCACTAGCACTTCCAGAACCTCTCTCTCTTTTGTGGCATCATTCATGCAACTAACATTCCATGTAGCCATTCTCAGAATGTCCGAAGGAATGTCCTTAGTCGGTCGTGGTTCGTCAACATAGGGTCCGTCCGCATCCGAGGCTGTTCGCTTGTTTTTCCTTGCTTAGGTATTTTTCCCGGGTGGGGGTCGCAAGCCCACCGACCCAACCTCTTTAGTCGCCTCTTACGACACGCGGAAGGCACGTGGGGCATATTCTTTTCCCTTACCCCCAGGGGCCAGGGCTAATGTCTCTCTGAAACATTGTAAAATCTGTGTCACATCTAGATTGATAGACTTTTGTCTGAGGTGGCGGAATGACTTTATAATCCATTTCCGCATATTGCCACCTATACCACATCACTTACCTCGTCGTACCTTCCTGTTAAATACAATAATAATTTGTTTAGCTCGTATAGGTGTAATTATAGAAATTTACCATTAATTTTATCAAGGTTTATTGATTGCCTTTAGGTAGTTTATCATATCGATATACAGTGGCTTTATATACTTTAAATCTTCGGAAATTGCGTTTTCCCCGTTATCCAACGATCTTTAAACACTGGGATGTACTTGTTTTGGTTTCCTTTGTTTTGCCCTTGAGATACAGGATGGAAAAGACCTCCCCCCCCCCGGCCCCGATAACTTATTGAATTCAGCATCTATTTTTACGAGTCGGGGGGCCTAAGTAAAGTTATACCACCATCGATAGGGAGAGTTATTGGGATAGTTTTTTGTTTGCAACATCCACAATAATAGCCTTCAAGTGTGAGACACATATCGTGGTCGCCTCGAAAATAAGTTCCGATATACGCTTTTGGAGTGCATTAATTATGTTGTTTTTGTTTTTAAGGATCACGTGTATACCTGATGATGGCTTCTCTGATGTAGGCCGAAACAGAAAAGGAGAAGATAATGGGTAAGTAATAATAACGATGTTTACACTTTTATTATGGATTCTCTCTCTCTCTTCCTATATATATATATATATATATATATATATATATACACAGTATATACAGGGTGTTCAGAAAACATGTTTACAAAATGAAATGGGTGATAGGGAACACAGAATTAAACATTTTGTACTCCATGGAGATATGTCCATAAATGATTCTTTGCTGTGCTACAGGGTAGACAGTTTCAACGTAATTTCCCTAAATTTGTACCCTAACTTCTCTGAGTAATCCGTTTACATACAAACATGGTAATTTAATGTACACAACAGTTTGAACATTACTTTATTAATGTCAGTACACCACAAAAACAAAAGAACATTAAATTGAAGAGAAGATTAACAATCATTAATCATCAGTCAGAACTGTTTACTGAACGAAGATGTCTTATGTCAATACCAAGAAGTGATCCATTAGTAGTAGGCAACGAAATAATACTTATGGTGGGCTTCAACATAATTCATTTATTACATTAATAACTTTGATATGCCAACATGGCAATTTAAAGGTAGTGTACAGTAATTGTTCATGAATTGCAGTATCTTTGCAAACACAGTACAAAACTTTAAATTGAAAATAACATGCACAAAATACTCCAAACTGTTTAAGAGCTGCAAAACAATGCAACATGACCTTTCAATTTACAGAAACTGCTCAAAGGTACGACCACCAGCGCGTATGCATGCATGGCAGCACCGTAGCATTGATTCACGTACACGTTCAAAGATTGATGGCTCCTCCGCAATTCTTCCAGCGGCGTCAACAATTCTTGCAACGAGGTCTTGTTCTGATTCAACGGGTGTCTCATACACAAGGCTCTTCATGTGTCCCCATTGGAAGAAATCAATGGATGTCAAATCAGGGGATCTTGGTGGCCAGGCAACATGACCACCACGGCCAATCCATCGGTTTGGAAACGTTGCATTTAAATACTCCCGCACCACGTTGCCAAAATGTGGTGGAGCTCCATCGTGTTGAAACCACATTCGTCTGCGGATGGCCAAAGAAACATCTTCCAGCAGTTGGGGCAGCATTTCCTCAAGGAAAATCCGATATATGTTCCCGTTGAGACGTGGAGCCAGAATGTACGGACCAATCAGCTTATCATGAATGATGCCCGCCCAAACATTAACGCTGAACCGCACCTGATGCCCATGCTCGTGTGAAGCGTGTGGATTTGCTGCTGCCCAGACATGAGCATTGTGCATATTGAACACACCGTCACGGGCGAAGGAGGCTTCATCAGACATCAGCACACTCGAGGGAAAATCAAGTTGGAGCGCTGTCTGCTGCAAGTACCACTGTGCGAATTCTACACGTATAGGATAATCTCGAGGGAGCAATGCGTGGACTCTTTGTAGATGATATGGATGTAGCTGTTCGTCACGTAACACCTCCCAAACCAGAGTATGAGATACTCCGAGAGCATGTTCAACACCTCGCGTACTTGCATGTGGCCGAATTGTGAACATCCTTATTACCTCTTCTTCCAATTCTGGTGTTCGCACACGCCTAGGGCGACCATTGTCATGCGCGTTGGCAGTGAATGTTCCCCTTTCACGCAGTCGCCTGTGCAATGAGGAAAATGTCTGATGGTTTGGCAAGCGTCTGTTTGGGAAACGCCTCTGGTACATCCTCACAGCATTTCTGGCATTTCCTCCAGCAGCACCATACACAAGGTGCATATCAGCCAATTCAGCAAACGTGAAGCCCTCCATGTTACACGTATGGAGTTTACCTCAAGACTAAGAGGAGAGTTTAGGTGAAGACCAGCACATTACCTTGTCAACTACTAAACAACCACTTCATGGTGCCGAAATGAAACTGCTTCGTTTACTAAACGATTCTGAATGATTGTTAATGATTGTTAATCTTCACTTCAGTTTCAAATGTACTTTTGTTTTTGCAGTGTACTGACATTAATTAAGTAATGTTTATACTGTTGTGTACATTAAATTACCATGTTTGCATGTCCACGGATTACTAACGAAATTAGGGTAAAAATTTAGGGAAATTACGTTGAAACTATCTTCCCTGTAGCACCGCAAGGAAGCATTTATGGACATACCTCCATGAATTACAAAATGTTTAATTCTGTGTTCCCTATCACCCATTTCATTTTGTACACATGTTTTCTGAACACCCTGTATATGGAGGTTGAATCACGAATACGTGTGATCAAATTATGTAGTAAAACTCTCTAGGAAAATTGAAACTAAGGAACACCAAGCTTTCGTCTATTCTCTCAAGACATCTTCAGGGTATTACCCTGAATATGTCTTGATATAATAGACGAAAGTTTGGTGTTCCATTGTTTCAATTTTGCTAGTGAGTGTTTACTATATATATATGTAATATATACAGTATGTGTGTGTGTATCTAATAATACTGTATACACATCGAATATAAATTTTGTTTTTACGCAGGGTAGCCTACAATTCTCCGTATATTTATTTAATTATATATGTTCGTATTACCATGATGCTGGGATGAATATTAACCTTGCCATTTGGGTTCAAGGGGAGTCTGGATGTATTGTAATATTCTCTATAAAGCAGCGAATATATTATAGCTAAGTCTGGCGTAGCAGCCTAACTTTTTTAAGGGGACCGTTCGGTATTTACTCCCAGGGTGTCGGTGAACTTCCTCTGATTTAAATGAGATTTGGCATACGTTTAGAGGACTATGAGAGCTAGTGTTTGGTACCATCAGGTGAACATTGGTTTTATAGTTTTTTATATATGTCAAAAATTAGGGTCAAAATTAGATAAAATTACACACTAATATAATTGATATATTACTCAAGAATCTAGTGTATTGTCTTTCTTTTTGTGTTCAATCAACTCACAAAAGGTGTTTCTACAATCTAGTTTGCCATGTTTTGTATATCCCATCTAGTTTTATATTTAGCCTATACTGTATATTTTTAGGTTGACATTTGTTCACTTGTTTTGCAAATTTGAAGACGTGCTGTGCATGAATTTGGGTGGCTAAAAGAATTCCCACAGACTACTTTATAGAGTTTTTTATGGGCTTTCCAATGGTATATGAATCATTACTCTACGACAAGTTGTTTTTCGATTATAATATGTATTTCCGAGTTGGAATTTTTTGACATTTTCGTTTTGAGAAAAAGCCTCCAAACTTCAAACACTGTTTTTCAGTAGAATAACTCTAGTCCTATTACAGGAAATTTATTTTTATTTATTTCTATTTACATTTTAGTCCTTTATATATATATATATTAGTCCTATTACATGAAATGATTTGTAATGATTCCTATATAAAACAAAATAATGTATACTTATATATTAGGCCCATATTCAGCCTGCGAAAGCTTCATATAAAGCTCGAAATAATGCACTTAGAAGCGATTTCCGGCATTCAACTTTTACAGACAGGTTGAGGGCATACTGTATATAGTCAGCCTTCTATGTATAAACAAAATATATATATAAATTTACGATTTTTTGGGTAAAATTGGCAGACGGTTCCCGGGGGGGGGGTGGTACGTGTTTCTCTACCCCCTTCTCCCTCAAGCTTAACCTCATTAGTGTTTAGATTTTAAGAGGTTCGTTCTATTAGTTTGGCGATTTTAAAACCTTTAGCCCCATTTCTTTGTCAATATTAGTACTTTTCATGCCATTTAGGTGCCGATATTGTCATGAGCGATAGAGAGCTTGTAATTTAGGAGGAACCGGAGGAACCAGGACATTTGTTTCTACAAACAAAATTACAAATTTATCTCGAAAGGGGGTTTAGGGGGTGATTTTTAAAGATTGATAGAGGTCTACGGATGAAACTACAACATAGATGAATAACTAGAGCAAATAATATACCGTACCCCCTTAATTGCAGTAAAACATATCATATATTAATACTTTAATTATTTCAATGTTTTTCCTCACGATAAGTCTCTCTATAATTAATTAACATAATGTTTTTGAGATGTGATTCTTTACAGTAATATTTAAGATTTGTTGTGAACAATATTGAACAACGGTTCCCTGGACACAATTATCGATTTCGTAAATCAAAATATACTTTTACCGAATTCATTATTTTTCAAATAATCCTCGCCCTCCTAAGCTTTCTCATTGACTCTCTACTCCATCTAACTTCAATATTATGACCCGTGGACTCAAAGAGGTCTATCCTTAGCTCCGTAAAAATAATCTGATATTCATAATGAGTAGATGACTTTGTAATGAACATTATATTCATTGAATATAAAAGTAATATATATTCCTGTAAATTATAAAAAGTTAGACCAAACTGGAAGTCAATTCTCAACACCACCTTCCAGGTCGATGTTTCCGATATAGTAGAGAGTTTAGCACGATGTTTAGGTGTTGTGTTAGTTATATGAAATGGCATGATTGAAATATTATTGCAAATAGGCATTTGGTACTGTTGGCTTAACCCATTCCGTACCGGGGCGGGCTTTCTAGTATATTCTGGCAATTACTAGATGATTGTATTCAGCTTAGGAAGGACGTCTACCCATTATAAGGCTACAGACTATCTCAATTAATCTATTTAGATACCGTATATCCTGCTAAAGCTTCGTAAAATTGGCTATGTGTAGCTGTATAAAAAACAAAAAATAACCGGTGCAGATGGGGTTAAAAGAGATGGGTTGATTCTGGCGCGCTCTCTTAATAAATTTAATCCATATATAATCAGAATAATGCCATTGGATAAAAGACTGTCAAAGGGTTATAATAATGAGGATTATACTTTAATTATATTTATTCGCGAGATTACGGTAATTAGGGCTCAAATATCATAAGTGACTTCCTTATTGGTCTCTCTCCACTAGCCCCATGAGGGCTTCGGCCCAGAGGGCTAGTATAAAATAAACACATCTTCAACAACAACAATTGGTCTCACTCTCTCTCTCTCACTCGGGTAATAATATTTTCTCTGCGGCACCCTCTTTCTTCATCATCACACTATCCTCCTTCCATTACTGGCTTCCTCTTCATCTTTCCTTATCACTGTCCCTTTTCATCATCTCTCTCTCTCTCTCTCTTTCGTTGACTAACAGGCTCTAGGGGTGTAAATTAAAGATTGATGGAGGTCTAGGGAACATACTAAAAACCTCCGCTTAATAAGTACTTTTATTTCTCCGTATTGCCTTCTCTGAAATACGTGTAGATAGTAATTTAAATCCAGAATATCATCACATAAATTGACTGAGGAGTAACTAAATAAAGTCAAATATAAATATAGTTAAAAAAGACGTCGCCAGTAGAGAAGGGGTTAAGGGGAAATGTTCACTTACAGGGGGATGGGTGTATTGATTTGCTCATTTATGTATATTTTTATTGTTTTTCTAGTTTCCTCCCTAGACTTCCATTAGGCTTAAGAAACACCCGCCCAAGACCCTCCTTTAAGATATAGGGCTATCTGTACATTTGTTGATAAAAAAAATTCCGGCCGGAGGCCGGTTCCTCCCAAATTACAGTCTCTCTATCGCTTGCTAGGAAAAAATCAACACCTGAACGATTTGAAAAGTATAAATATTGACAAAGAAATGGGGTGAGAGGTCTTAAAATCGCCAAACTAATGGGACGAACGTCGTAAAATCTGAAAACTAATTGGGCTAAACATGAGGGAGAAAAGGGGCCAGAAAAACGACCTATCTCTCCTTAAGGGGGTGTTTTTTTTTTTTTTTTTTTTTTTTGACCCCTTCTCCCTCCTGTTTAGCCACATTAGTTTGAGATTTTAAAACGCTTGCCCCATTAGTTTGGCGATTTTAGGACCTTTCGTCCCATCTGTCAATTTTAAGAAGTTTCGTGCCTTTTAGGTGTTGATTATCGCGAGCCAGTAATCTAAGAGGCATCGGCCAAATTTTTCTACCGAAAATGTACATATTTATCTCGAGGGGGGGGTCTAGAGGGTATTTCTTAAAGATTGATGGAGGTCCAGCGAGGAAACTTAAAATCTCCCCTAAAGCATGTTTGGGAGAGTATTGTGACCATGATTGGAAGCCACTCTATAAATAGTATCTAGATATTTTAAGAGTTGGGCACCGTATCCACTCGACCATTAGCGGATGAGCACTTGTGATGAGAGTGGGTTCGAATCCTGGTCAGGGTACCTCTCTCCCAACTTGTCCGACATTATCATTAAATTCATAATGCATATAGAAACGCTGACAACAGTACAGTGGAAAGTAACTAAGGGGATTTCCCGGTTAAAAATGTCATCCTTCTCCAAACGGCCTAGTCAGAATCAATATTACTGTTGCTGGGTTTTTTTCTTCTTGTGGAGTATTTATAATACTTAGGGTATTACACCGTGGGCCCAGATGACCCATCGTGCGCCCCCCCCCCCCCCACAACTTGACTTTATGGTATTTTTTTGAGGCCTGGGTATGCCTGGACCATGAAAAACAACATTAACAGAAAATAAACTGAGGATCTTTACCTCTTATTGACGTTTTTATACAGGTACCGTCATTTGCGCTAATTTGCGTCTGATGCGGTACTACGTTTCGGCCCATTTTTCAAAGTTCTACTCAGAGTACAAAGGAGTACAAAGGAAATCAAGCAACAACATATCTAGTGACCCTTCTAGGTTGCTTGTCCTCCAAAACACTGAGGATCAAGTGTCCAAACAGTGGTTTAGAGTGGGTAAGGGAACATTGGAGAGGGAACTACTGCCCTGGAACTAATGTCCGTGGCAGGATTAGGAAGTTAGTAGGGGACAGATGGGTTAGTAACTGAGGGGGGGATAAAATAAAGTTATTCATTTACAAACGCAGTCAGTCGCGGGTTTGATGCGAGATATTTGTCTAGGCGGAGTTTAAATGAATCAACGGTGATGCAGTCTATAACGTTTCGGGGAAGCCCATTCCACAAGTTGACAACTCGATTGAAGAAGAAATTCTTAGATTCGTGTGAGTTAAAAGATTTACCAATAATTTTGCAACCGTTTCCCCGTGTGTAATTAGATTGGTCGATAGTGAAGTACTTACTACAGTTCATATTGTCGATGCCTTTGATGATTTTGAACACTTTAATTAAGTCACCTCTTAATCTGCGCTGGGTTAAAGGAAATAGATTTAATTCTCTAAGACGCTCTTCGTATGGTTTGTTCCTTAGGGTAGGTATCATTTTGGTAACTCTACGTTGAACTCGTTCTAGCTTGTTTATATCTTTTTGGTAATAAGGGCACCAGGATTGAACGCAGTATTCCAGAAGAGGGCGGACTAAGGAATTGTAAAGGGTTAGGATAACTTCTTCGGATTTATGCTCAAATGACCTGCCTATAAAGCCAATTATTTTGTTTGCCTTCTTAACAACTTCTGAACATTGTTGACTCGGTTTTAGGTTACTCGATATTGTTACTCCCAGATCGGTTTCTCTGTTTACATTCTTAAGCTGAGTGCCATTCATCGAATAGTTTGCTTTCTCATTTAGGTATCCGATATGTAGTACTTTACATTTATCCGCATTGAAACTCATTTGCCAAATTTGGGCCCAACATGACAATTTATCTAGATTGTGTTGCATATCGTCAACTTGTTCTTTTGAGAGTACGCTATTTGCAATTTTTGTATCGTCAGCAAATTTTGAGATTGTACAGGTGAGACCCTCATCTATGTCGTTGATGTAAATTAGAAAGAGAATTGGTCCTAGTACCGATCCCTGGGGTACCCCGCTACTTACATTGGTCCATTTAGATGCCTTACCGTTTATGACTACTCTTTGCTTTCTGTCGCTGAGCCAATTTTCTATCCATTTCAACACACCGTCTTGTATTCCATGCGCTTTTAGTTTTAGCAGTAAACGTTTGTGGGGAACTTTGTCAAAGGCCTTTTGAAAATCAAGGTATATAATATCTACAGCTTTACTCTCATCGTAGAGGTTGAGGATATCGTGGAAGAAGTCTAAGAGGTTTGTTAAACAGGAACGTTTTTTACGAAAGCCGTGTTGAGTATCTTTAAGTATGTTATTTTCCTCTAAGTGATTACGAGTCTGTCTCGTATGACCGTTTCTAGCATTTTACATACAACTGAGGTTAAGCTAATTGGACGATAGTTACTGGGTAGGGATTTGCTGCCTTTTTTGAATATCGGTGTTTCGTTGGCTAGCTTCCACTGATCAGGCATAGTTCCAGACTGCAAGGATTTATTGAATAGTAATGTCAGTGGTTTGGAGAGCTCATCCTTAGCTTCCTTTAGAACTCTAGGCGAGATTGTATCAGGTCCAGGCGTTTTATTTACCTTGAGTTTATCTAAACAATTCAATACTTCTCTCTCTGTAACGGTGATATTGCTTAAAACATCTGAATTATCAATCTGAATCGGCGATGGTGTAGGGATATCACTGAGGTCTTCTGTTGTAAAAACTGATGCAAAAAAGGTATTCAGGGCATTACTCATTTGTACTTCGTCTTTGGTGTATTCTCCATTTTCATCGACTAACGGTCCAACAGTTGAAGTAACTACTATTTTCTTTCTGATATAACTATAGAATTCTTTCGGGTTTGTTTTACTTTGATTCGCAATATGTAACTCTAAGGTCTTTTTACTTTGCTTAATTAACTTTTTGGCTTTGCGTCGTAGCTCTACAAATTTCACCCGTTCTTCGTCATTTTGTGAGGATTTTAATCTATCATTAGCAAATTTTTTAGCAAGCAGGCAGTTTGAAATATCTTTATTCCACCATTTGGGCTTATTATTATGGCCTGGACGCCGTATTTTCGATGGTATGCAGTCTTGCACTGCTTTTAGGTAAGTGGTTTCGAATAACTTCCAAGATGTATTTATGTCGTTATTGTTAATTAAAAAGCTCCAGTCAGTTTCTTTAAACATAGCTCTAAGTTTATGGAAGTTTGCTTTCTTGAAATTAGGGACTTTTTCGATGCTACTATTTGGTTCGTTACTAGTAAACTTTAAAGTGAAAGTTATCGTACGATGGTCGCTGTTACTGAATTCATCACGAACATTCAAATTCTCTATTAATTCTTCTTTTGTTGCAAGTACAATGTCAAGAACGTTATTACCACGGGTTGGCGTTCGAACAAATTGATAAAGCGAACTCTCTTGCAAGTTCGTATATAAGTCATGTCCGGAGTGTGAAGTAAGAGTATCGCCCCACTTGGTCACAGGTAAATTAAAGTCGCCAAAAATTACGGTATCTTGTGAGTTACTTACATCTGCAATTTGTTCGTAAATTTCTCGGTCAGTTTGCACTGATTGAGCTGGAGGTCTGTATATTAAGTATTTTTGTACCTTATTATTCTTTATTAGCACAAAAGATGCGTCGACGTTCACAATTTGAGGTTTTGACAAGAGGGTAGGGTTAAGACTTTCTTTGATATAAAGTAAAACGCCACCTCCATTTCGATTTATTCGGCTTTTCTCAAACATTACATAACCGGGAAGTGAATACTCTGCTAAAAATTCTCTATCTTCTGTATTTAGCCAAGATTCTGTTATGCCAATCACATCATAATTTTCTGTAAACACTAGCTCCTCTAAATCTGAAAATGTATTGCGTATGCTACGAGCGTTTGCATAGAAAACCTTTAAATTTGTTATTTTAGAACTCACGGAACGGAACGCTCTTTAATAATATTTTTGGTTCTTATCGGATCTACATTTATGTTCATGGCTGTCCTCGGTCCTCGCTGTCTTCGGTCCTTATTGCTGGTGGTCCTCGGTTGCCTCTGTTTTTTTTTTGGCGTTGGATGATTTATGTCACTGCTGCTTCTTCTCGGATGGCGTTTTTTGATCCATGGCTGCGGACTGCTTCTTGTAGGAGACGATCCATGCGTGCTGAACCCACAGGGTTTAGACGAGTGCCATCCTTGCGGAACAGGGTAGGCACCCTATTGAAGATAAAAGAACATATTTAGTATCAAAAGAAAGCTGGGACATTCCCCTATCCAATGATGCGTCACATAATATACTATGTTGTACGTATCTTACCAACATCAGCACATTTTAGCTTACCCTATTTTGAACATATTTTTCGGCTAAAACTGTTTTCGCAACCATACATTCGGCCATTCTGTCTCCAGATCCTTTCACATCCAGTATTTAATCAGTTTGTCATATGTTATTTCTCAGTATCTGAAGCAGAGCTGATATCATCTCGGTCTCTGGAAGGTGTAACGAGTGGTAAACAGTACGAGAGCTCTCTCCACTGTCGTAAAGTGGTGTTTGAAAGTCTCCAGCGACTACTGTTCACGCAGTACTTGATGCAGCTGCCTGATTCTGAGTGGTGGAACTCCTTACCAGCTGAAAGTCTATCTAAGATCACTGATCTTGTAGATGCATGCACTAGTGATACTCTCGATAGTGCCCTGCAGGACGAAGCGCTGTGCAAGTTCATGAAATCATTCCAGAAGTTTTGTGAAGAAATCAGAAATGGAAATATGGGTCCAACTGCCACCTTCTGAATGTCCTACTTAAATCACGTATCGCTGGTGCTTTCGCTGCAGGAATCTGTACAGGACAACGACCTATTCCTGTATGCCCATTCTCTCCAACAGATGGCAGACCTCTTCTTCTCATATGGAGGGCAGAACTGTGCTTGATACCTCGGTTTCTTCAGCCTGTATCTTGCCAACATTGAGGAATCCCATCCAGGAGCAACCAGATTGCTGCAGCTAGGTGCCATCAGTGTTGCCCGGTCCTTCGTTCCTGGTAATCGTGCAGCAGTGGACAAGACCATGGAAGAGACATTGATGAGACATGCCAAATCGCGCTCAGGGGCGACAGGAGTAGGTGGTCTTCTCATAAAATACAATGCGTACCAGAGATGGGTGAGGACGATGCATGCTAGGTCCCAGTACACAAGTATCACTTTACAGATGGCTGGCATGATACAAGATGATGGAGGAGACAACACCGCCACAGCACACCGAGAAACAAGACCATTAGCATGGACCAAAAGTGACGAATGTGTGAGACAAACCCAGGAAGCAATCTGTAACTTCATAAATCCATTTGATGTGGCAGAGAAGGAAAAACTGCTGGTTCTGCCATCTGGGGCTACTGTACCTGTTGAGATAAGTCACGACATCCTGAGGGCAGAAGAAGCTAGGAGAGAAGCCCGTGAGAAATTTGTCAAAGACAGACTAGAAGTTAGCAGGGATTTCTTCCAGCCCATATCCTGCTTGAAGTTAAAGACCTTCACCGACATGAACAAGTAGACGAAGTCCAACAGTTCTCAGACCAAGTTCCTACAATACAAGGAACAGTCAAACAGGGCATTTCAAGTGCTGATAAACTCACAGAACAAAGGCATACAGTTATATTTGACGGAGTTGATGGCTTATCCTCTGACAAGCATATCATACAGCATCGGTCTCCCTGGTCACTTCCTCGTCAAGACAGATAAATCCAAGATTTTCCACAAAATCTGCGAAAGATTCGTCAACACCCCTACCACCACCAACCGAAACCCAAACTATCCATGATGGCAATGCAACATCCCATTGCATGAAATATATTCCCGCCAATTTCAAACAGATCTGCAACAAGATATTTGAGTCGATGGGTAGCACCGACTACGTATTCAGTACCGATCAATATCTGGATCATTTTGTGAAATCAATGGAGTGCAAGAGGCGTGGGATATCAGAGAAGCTCATTATTGGTGGTTCTGCTACAAAGAAGCCTGCTGATTGGAAGCATCTCCTGGCGAATGACGAAAACAAGCAGCAGCTCATTGACTTGCCGAGGGGTGGAATGATGTTTATGCACCCAAACTACATAAGCAACAGGTTACACTGATCTGTAGAGGAAAGACACACCTCCTGTCATCAGAGGATGGTCACACCACAAGAGCAACAGAGATCATCCCTCTACAATCAAGCCAGGAGGAAACCAACACAAGGATTGTACTCTACATCAAGCATGCAGAGACTCAGGGATTCAAATATGTGAAAGTCAAGAGTCCTGATTCAGATGTGTTCCATATTTTGTTACCCTATTGTTACGACTGAGGTTCAAATATATCAGGGCTCTTATTCATTGGACTAGTAATGGCATAAATGATACAACGGAAAGCGCTAGATCCAACCTCTGATGTATATTCTCAGTGAACAAAGAACACAAATACTCTCCAGAGTTCTATATGCAATAATAGGTTATCAAACTCTCAATAAATGTGCGTCCACTCTAGGCTTAATGTTATGTGAAAACAGCCTATTACTACCTATAACCGAAGGTGCTTGGTTATGGTATGCAAAGTAAGGTGGTAAGGGAAGTTACAGCTTATGTTACTTTAATCAATAAATGTCAGGCACTCCTGCATGAAAGAAAGTGCACTAAAGTCCTTCAACACCAACAAGGAATCTTCTTTAAATGTTAGATGCTATCAAGATGCTCGAATCGGAAATGGAACCCAAAAAGGCAGGCAGCGGAACAATGCTCGTGCAGGCTATGCACACAAAAGGCAGGATATATAATGCAGTCGGAGCCAAGAATATCCTAAACGCTACAACAATAATAATAATCGCCACGACAATGCAGTATTCCTATCAACAAAAAGAGCCTAAGTCGTTTGTGTCTCAATACATCAAACTAGGCTGCGAAATGCTTGTGTAATCATAAACGGGTATGCATAATAAGAGTAATTGGTTTAATATACTTAATGTCTACTATGACTGATAAAGTCTAGCTAGAGTCAATGATAAGAGATACTGGTGTGCATGGCATGCCGCATAGCCTAGTGCAAATCTCAAGTCTGTGCGTCAAATATTACGTTATAGGGAAGGGTAGCTCTCTTGAGAAACCTTAATACCGAAGTATTAAGCGTTCTCCTGGCGTACCTCAAAGACAAGCAACCGAGCCTAGAACAGTGCAGAATGGTATAGGCAAAAAGCCCTCATTCGTGCATGCTCTACTCTCAATGGCACACAGACTAGAATTTACCCAATCAACTCCAGTTCTCAGGTATGTCGTGCAGCTTTTAACTAAAGCCAGCACTCATCGGAAACAATACCTTATAGTATCAGACTCCTAGTCTAGCATTATCTAATCCAGCAGAACACTAATAATTATAGGAAGCGGTACTGCACAATATGAATGCCAACCAATGCTTAGTGATCAACTTATCTTAACAACTAACATACATGGGTTATATAAGACCTTAACGCACAATACAACTGGCCAGCATGAAGCTGATAATGCAGAGTTAACCAGAGGGGGTATAATATTAATAAAAGGTGGTGAAAGATATGGAAAATGAGAGAGATAGGCAGAGGAAAAGGTTCTCAGGTGCAGAGAGGGAGACAGGTATCAAAGTGATAAGAGGGATGCGTTCTAGAAACCAGGTCTGAGGGAGAGAGTGGCCAGAGAGCAATATATATACTAGCACTAGTTCGAACCGTGTAGGAAAAGCGGTAACAAGTCCTCTAGCCAATGCTAAAGAAGCTAGCTAAACATGACGTCACCAAGCATGGTAAAAACTCCATCCAGCCAGCTATGACGTCATCGAGTATAGCAAAACACTGCGCGCCTCCCCACACTCTGTTCTACTCTTTCTCTCTCTCTCAAATCCTATCATTACTACTTAATGATAAAACATATGCTTTGCAATTAAATATATAAAGCCTTGACATGGATGAAAACAGAGCCTTTCTGGACTGCCCATGACACGAGCTTTCATATGAAATAAAGCACACAATGATACATCAACTGTAGCCACATCCACTGCCCTGGAGATCCTAGTGAGTCACTGTAGGACAAGCCATGCGGTTCTAACGGAGTGGTTAACGTCACACCCCCCCCAAGATTTTTCTCAGAGGCCCAAGGCTCACAAAAATCTGATTGTTAGAACCCATGCTATGTCTCTACTTCCCATCACCCAGCGGCAGTAAAATATCTGGCACAGTTCTCAACAAAACATTTTACAAAATTATAACCCTCCCCAACACAATAGGTTAAATCATATGTAGTTATGCTCCTCAAGAGCGAGCTTCTCTAGCCCAGCATTCTGAGAGGAGTGCAACTCAGAATTACTGCTATAACATACTGAAAAAATTCAACTATCAAAGAAAGAGTTTTTATTTGATTTTTTTATGTTTTTAATTTGTTTATTTCGGCTGCACTATAGGGGCAAGCCTAGTTTTTTCTTCTATACCAAACGCTCAACTCCTGCTTTACGACCCAATACGCTGGGCTACAACCGCGAGCCAACAAGCACCAAGCGCAAAATACTATTCAAACCAAAGCAGGAGGCTACCCGTGTGTCAATCTACCCAGGATCATATACCCTTGAAAGACAATCTGCAACCACGTTTTCACAACCGGCAATATGGCGTATGTCTAGGTTATATACCAGTAACCTTAGTGACCACCTGGTCAGCCTCCTATTCCGATTGTGAAACTGGTCCAAGAACTTGAGAGGGTGATGATCTGTGTAAACTACAACGACCGGACCATAGGCTGGAACATAGACCTCGAAATGCCCCAGCGCAAGCACAACCGCCAGCAGCTCCTCCTAGACAACAGAGCAGCTCCCCTGTGCTGAATTGAACTTCTCCGAGCAGAAACTAACGGGATGCTCCAGCCCATCATCGTCCTTTTTCACAAGGAGGGAACCAGCCCCCACACCACTAGCATCCGTTTCTAGTTGGAAAGGTAGGCAAAAGTCAGGGGCCCTGAGGATCGGGTGAGTGCACAACAGGTGCTTCACCACTCCAAACGCCCTCTCACACTCAGGCGCCCACTTGACTTTCTTATCCTTCCAGTTATCCTCCACCTGAGCTTGACTGTCCCGTTCTCCTTCTCCACCTTGACTGCTAAACGTCAACACAGGCACAATGAGAGGCTCAGGGGGGTGCCTCACATACTCCTTCATGAGATTAACGTGACATAACTGATTGCGCATACGTCTGTCTGGAGCGGCCACCAAGCAATCCAGATCCGACAGCCTCTCCACCACCCTATAAGGACCAGTGTACTTCGCGGATAAGGGGTGACCTACAAGGGGCAGTAGAATCAACACCTCCTGACCCACGCGAAACTCCCTGAGTTTAACCTTGAGGTCGTACCTGTCCTTCATGAGGGCCTGAGAGCTAGTCGAATTACGGCCAGCCAACTCCAGACTGCGCAACATCCGTTCTCGACTGTCGAGGACATACTTGAGCATAGAACAAGGTTTTTCTGCGCCCTCCCATATTTCTTCAACCATATGGAGAGGCCCTCTGACACGGTGTCCAAAGACGAGCTCATTAGGGCTGAATCCCAAACTTTTCCCAGGTACCTCCCGTGCAGCAAATAAAACGCATGGCAGGCCAAGATCCCAACCATTCCCACTCTCAAAGCAACAACAATGAAGCACAGATTCCAAGGCTGAGTGCCATCGCTCTAACACACCCTGACTCTCCGGATGATACGCAGATGACACAACCGTAACAATCCCATGCTGCGGCATTGCTTGAACAAAGAGGCTAGAAGTTAAGTTGGATCCTTGGTCTGACCGAATTACCTGCGGGTAACCATACCGGGAAAAATACACTAGCAAGTTTCGGACCACCGTCTTCACTGACCCATTTCTCATAGGGTACGCATCAGGGTACCTTGTTGCTACCTCCATGATGGTCAGCGGATACTTGTAAAAATCTCCCGACTGTGCATCACTGTCCTCCTCCAACTCGACAGCACCGGTACCACATTCAAGAACCTCCGGGTCTTCTAATTGCAATTTACGAATGTCCGAAGGAGCAAGCTTATCTAAGTGTTTGCGAAACAACTTATGCCCCCCTCCTACACTGAATTTATCCTCCCGTTGCTCTCTCTCTGTGTATCGTTGCTGTCTCGTCGTCTTTTTAAGCCCATCCTCTGCCTTCTTACTAACAGTGGTGTGAGGTGTGGCAGAGTGGTCTTGCCACTGGACTGGTAATCCAATGGACCCGGGTTCGAATCCCAATATGTCAATGGGAAGATATTATTGGGATGGAATTTGTGCTGTACCTAGTATCAGTGCATTACCACAGCACACCGAAATGCCAAAAAAATACCCTCATTGTTCCCTAATTAAATAGCACTGTATGAATATTCCCATATTCAAAAATATGCTACAGGGGGGCAATGCCTAGTGAGTTAATTGCTCAATAGGTGGCGTTCTGAGAGTGAGGGTCCGAGTCTGTGAAGCGCAGAGGCGAGGCGGCTTCAGAGATGGGATTGTTTCGAGCCGTCAAGCTTTGCATGTCTCACTCCCTAGACTGGAACAAGACCTCACGGGCCTCACTGTGTTCAGCGGTTGAGTGTAAAGGCTATCAGCCTATGCCCAAGAGGGAGTAGTTGGGGGGTGGGGGAAAAAAAAAAAAAAAAAAAAAAAAAAAAAGTCTTCTCCAGACTCGAAAATTGGTCCTAATAATGAGTCCCCGGGAATGTCCGTTGATACTAAACTCTCAACCGCATCAACTTCCATCCCCTTCTCGGTGCCTTTCCTCCACTTGTCTAAAGACTGTTGACCAGAATGTGACTCCCTGGACGCAAGAGATCCGGTGACAACACACGCCATAGGTTGCACCGGACACTTTTCAACCCACTCCTGCTCCTCCCTACTCACGTCGGCCGGCTTCTCGGCAACGACTAAGGGTGGAGCCTCAGAAGTAGGCCCCGCAAAGTCGATGCCGAGAAGGAGGTCGACGCCCCCAACAGGTAACTTCTCCACAATTCCTACATCCAGGTCACGAGTCACACCATCAACTTCCATCTTCATTCTTACAAGCGGGTATGACCTCGTTGCATTAACCCCCTGAACCACAACCACCCGCGCCGTATTTACAGGTTTACCAGTGAAATTCCTCAACAATGTTTGCGATGCCCCAGTGTCACACAAAATTCTCACCTCATGTCTTCTACCCCCCAACTCCACACAACCGAGTCCCCTGTGGTCACTAAAGGCATCACGGACAGGGAATAAGCCTTCCGGATCCTTCTGCACTGGCAGTGTATTTACCTCGGAAGAAATGCCTCTAACAATCTCCGATGTCCTCTTGAACACTCCAATGCCGTGAGCAAAAGACACGGCTGCCGGAGGAGGTCGACTAGGGCACTCATTTGCCTTATGACCCTCCTGGTGGCACTTAAAACACATAAATTTCGGTTTCGGCTTATACTGTGATGTAAAAAGCCCCTGAGTTTTCTCATACGGCGTGGTGTTAGGTTTGGATTCAGTTTTAGTTTCATTGCTCTTTTGTTTAAATGTGTCATTGCTACGGGGAGGGGGAGGATAACGGTCCCTAGCACTTGCATCGTACTTCTGTGAGGACCCGCAACCCCGAATCAACGACAGCCGTCGATCAGCCATTTCTGCTGCTTCGAATAGAGTTCTTGGGTTTTTCTCCTTTAAGTTCAAAGTTAGATCACCGCCCGTGCTCTTAAAGAACTGCTCCAACATCATCAACTGCTTAACTCCATCAAACGTTGTTACCTTCTCAGATCGGAGCCAGTTCCCCATAGCATCGGACAAGTCCCGGGCGTGTTCCAAAAAGGTGCTATCTCTTCCCTTAGTTACACCCCGGAACTTCAAACGGTACGTTTCTGGTTGCAGTTCGTAAGCCCTCAGGACAGCCTCCTTGAGATCCTCATACACAATGCATGACTCCAAAGGTAACGCATCGTAGGCTTTAAGACCCTTGCCTATTAATCTAGAGGATACAAGTGCTGCCCATTTATTCTCTGGCCACTGGTGTTCCTGGCACTTCTTCTCAAAGCGTGCGAAAAATTCTGTTACACCACTCTCATCAAACACCGGAACCAGTTTCAATAAGTGCGAGAGAGATTGATCATGAGCACGGTTACCAGCCCCAAGTCGCTGTCCCGTTGCCTCTACTTGCGACTTCTCTACGTCCATGTCGGCACAGTACCTAGTCGACTCTAAATCAGCTTGGATTTTTGCAAGCTTGGCTCTCTCTTCTAACTTGGCTAATTCTATTTGCTGCTGAAGCTCGCATGCCCTTTGTTGCTGCTGAATCTGACATTTTCTCTCTTCGATCTTCGCTAATTCGAGCCGAAACAATAATTCTGGAGATAACCCTTGAGGAGGTGAAGGTGCTACAATGTTTGAAATTACCGGTGGTCCCCCCAGGGGCAACCCCCCCTGCCAGTCACCACCCAACTGTGGAAGCGTACCCGGGGTCGACAAACCACTGGGATGGCTGGGAGTCGAGTGTAGGGGAAGCATGGCCGAAGGGCTCTGAGCACTCAACCCATCTCGCTCACCAGTCACCCTGCCCAGTACACACGTTATCAAGTTATCCCTGGTCATGCTGCTAGTACCCGCATGACCGAGCTGTGGCCAGGCATTGAAGACCGTACCGATCCATACCCTCCAACCGCTCGGCAGTAACAGGCCATTGCAAAAATATCCTAGCATCCTCCTCACAGTTCACCTGATTAACCCTTTCATCATACTGCTGTTCCTCAGTTTCGACATTACGCACTGTGTCTCCATTCTCCTCTGATCCGGTATAAGACATGATGCTCACAAAAATTTCTCGCCTCAATATTCTGAAAAGAAGCACCCCAAACTCTTATACCTCAATATACACACAAAAATTCTCGGAAATACTCAAGGGCTATACTATGTTGCAAAACAAATTATTCTTGCTGATCCCCGCAAAATATTCCCCAAAACAACAAATGTTCCCTGCTTAATAAATGTAGGTTCACCAAATCCTAGGTAAGGTCGCCATTTGTTACGACTGAGGTTCAAATATATCAGAGCTCTTATTCATTGGACTAGTAATGGCATAAATGCTACAACGGAAAGCGCTAGATCCAACCTCTTATGTATATTCTCAGTGAACAAAGAACACAAATACTCTCCAGAGTTCTATATGCAATAATAGGTTATCAAACTCTCAATAAATGTGCGTCTACTCTAGGCTTAATGTTATGTGAAAACAGCCTATTACTACCTATAACCGAAGGTGCATGGTTATGGTATGCAAAGTAAGGTGGTAAGGAAAGTTACAGCTTACGTTACTTTAATCAATAAATGTCAGGCACTCCTGCATGAAAGAAAGTGCACTAAAGTCCTTCAACACCAACAAGGAATCTTCTTTAAATGTTAGATGCTATCAAGATGCTCGAATCGGAAATGGAACCCAAAAAGGCAGGCAGCGGAACAATGCTCGTGCAGGCTATGCACACAAAAGGCAGGATATATAATGCAGTCGGAGCCAAGAATATCCTAAACGCTACAACAATAGTAATAATCGCCACGACAATGCAGTATTCCTATCAACAAAAAGAGCCTAAGTCGTTTGTGTCTCAATACATCAAACTAGGCTGTGAAATGCTTGTGTAATCATAAACGGGTATGCATAATAAGAGTAATTGGTTTAATATACTTAATGTCTACTATGACTGATAAAGTCTAGCTAGAGTCAATGATACGAGATACTGGTGCGCATGGCATGCCGCATAGCCTAGTGCAAATCTCAAGTCTGTGCGTCAAATATTACGTTATAGGGAAGGGTAGCTCTCTTGAGAAACCTTAATACCGAAGTATTAAGCGTTCTCCTGGCGTACCTCAAAGACAAGCAACCGAGCCTAGAACAGTGCACAATGGTATAGGCAAAAAGCCCTCATTCGTGCATGCTCTACTCTCAATGGCACACAGACTAGAATTTACCCAATCAACTCCAGTTCTCAGGTATGTCGTGCAGCTTTTAACTAAAGCCAGCACTCATCGGAAACAATACCTTATAGTATCAGACTCCTAGTCTAGCATTATCTAATCTAGCAGAACACTAATAATTATAGGAAGCGGTACTGAACAATATGAATGCCAACCAATGCTTCGTGATCAACTTATCTTAACAACTAACATACATGGGTTATATAAGACCTTAACCCTTAAAAAGAGGCTCACCACATAAATCGAGTTGAAAAAACTGGCAAAAAACGGGTGAAAAAAGGGTGGAAATCGAGTGAAAATGGGTGGGATAGTAATGATCCATACGGTGACATCTGTGGCCTCCCGGCCCACACTAACTCCAGTTCCCCCACCGCGCGTGAGGATGACAGTGTAACCAATAGTTCGCTAAAAGTGAGCAAGGTAGCAAAATCAGCTAAACTTCCATCTTCGAGGTAACACTGTCAGTGCTCCACGAGTGCTACGTAGCTGTATGTGGCGTCATTGTGTAGCGATTTCCACCTAGTTTTCGGCGCAATACAGTTCCTTTCATACTGATGGTTGATATAGCAGACAGAAAGGCCCAAAACGGCCACAGAGCACCCGCTAGAGGAGGGTTAACGCACAATACAACTGGCCAGCATGAAGCTGATTATGCAGAGTTAACCAGAGGGGGTATAATATTAATAAAAGGTGGTGAAAGATATGGAAAATGAGAGAGATAGGCAGAGGAAAAGGTTCTCAGGTGCAGTGAGGGAGACGGGTATCAAAGGGATAAGAGGGATGCGTTCTAGAAACCAGATCTGAGGGAGAGAGTGGCCAGAGAGCAGTATACATACTAGCACTAGTTCGAACCGCGTAGGAAAAGCGGTAACAAGTCCTCTAGCCAATGCTAAAGAAGCTAGCTAAACATGACGTCACCAAGCATGGTAAAAACTCCAGCCAGCCAGCTATGACGTCATCGAGTATAGCAAAACACTGCGCGCCTCCCCACACTCTGTTCTACTCTCTCTCTCTCTCTCTCTCTCAAATCCTATCATTACTAGTTAATGAGAAAACATATACTCTGCAATTAAATATATAAAGCCTTGACATGGGTGAAAACAAAGAGCCTTTCTGGACTGCCCATGACACGAGCTTTCATATGAAATAAAGCACACAATGATACATCAACTGTAGCCACATCCACTGCCCTGGCGATCCTAGTGAGTCACTGTAGGACAAGCCATGCGGTTCTAACGGAGTGGTTAATGTCACACTATGCACTCTCTTGTCGGATCACCATATAATTTGACACTGGTACTGGAACAACAAGAGGCTCATCAACATCACATCAACATTCAAGTGCATTGCTGTCTCTTCATACATTTACTGGGTGTGACAGTACTAGTGCACTCAAAGGACGTGCCAAAGTGAGGCCCCTGAAGATCCTTCGAACTTTTCCCGAGTACCAAGAGGTCCTATCGAATGTTTGAGAGAATTGGACCTTTTCAGATGAGATGATGGACAACCTAGAGTCATTCACATGTCACATCTATGGACAGAGGCGGATGATGGAGGTTGACGCAGTGCGTTTCATGAGGATAAATGAAATGTGCTCCAACAAAGGTAAAGATGCCCTCATGAAGAATGTTGATAAGAGTTCCCTACCACCTTGTAGGAAGACCCTGAAACAGCATGTCAAACGCGTAAACTACCAGGTGGCTATTTGGAAGCGTGCTGTGACGCACCCCAGTGCTTTGCAACGCAACCTGATTGTACTCCTTGGTACTCGACTGTACCGCCCGTGATCTGGCTACCGTCAGCCGCAATGTATATTGAGTGTGACAACTTATAACTATGTTCTTTGTATATCTGCAAAGGTCTCGTCATGTGCTAACCAGTGGTGGGTTTTGTTTTAAGCCATGTCGAGACCTTCCATTTAATATGTAGTATCAATAGAGAAGTTGATAGATAAGACAATGGGAGTTCAGAGAGAGAGAGTGAGTTAGGCTTCAGAGCAAGAGGGTAGCAACGCGCCACGCTGCCGGCCGGGTGGGTTGCCAGACGTATGGACTGGTTGGCAGCCCTGCGCTTATAGCTAGGCGCGACAGGGTTGGTAGTCCATTGTTGCCTGCCTACGCTGCCTGGGCTGGGCCCATGTTGTCGTACAGCACACTGCCTGGAGGCTGGCTGCGTGTTCCATGACCAGGTTGCCTAGAACCTTTGAGATTCTAACATCCCTTGCCCTCTCTCCCAACTTCTCACTGTTCCACTCTTTCTCTCTGACGACATTACTCTCATTTCATTCTTCTCTCTATTTAAATGCATAACCTTCCCTTGAGGTCCTAAAGGAGTTTCAGCACTCGCCTCTCGTATTACTCTTAGGACAAGCATATATTTACATGTATTAGATTTAAGGGGTTAATGTGAACAGCGATCTTCTTGATGAGGATAGTTGGTGAACGTTCTAAATGTTCACGAGTTATATGCCCCGCTCATCATCCCATTTGTGACTAGACTGGTGCCATGTGTAAGAGCCCGACCATGCCCAGGAGTTGTCTGTAGAGGGACGAGGACTTAGCCTTGATTTGCATACCGAGCCAGGAGCGAGTGTAGTACCCGAGACTACAGCTCGCTCGTAGTGCCGGTATAGTAGAGTAACGTAATTGATCTGTCCTTGTGTTCTCTACAGTCTTCTCCTGGGTTCTCGCTTTCGGTGCTGGGACTCGTTGTTCCTGTGACTTGGCCTGCTAGCTAGAACACATGGGGATGATGAGTGGGATATATCTTTATTTTACTATGCATTGCAGCTCTCTTTAAGTATATGTATGTAACCCTTTACAATACACATTACTCACACACAAGACAACACTATTAATACTTTCATGTATCAATTAACTGCACTGTCGTTTTGCTGCTGTGTCCGGAGTTCTGTTGCGTAGGGCGCATACGGACTCGGAGGGGAGACAGAGTGAGAGAAGCGAAGTAGCCTATGCGGTAGTAGGCTACCGGCGCAGTACTGTTGCCTGCAACCTTTTAGTTATTCCAAGTATAGATTCATTATTATAATAAGTGACTACTATTTATGTTCCTCCCATGTGTATTATTAGGTATCTACTGGATCATGAACATCTTGTATGCTACATGCTAGTGCATGTTCGTAGGGGACAGTTATTGTAGTGCACACGCTTTCAAGTAGGCGTGTACATTTGTCATTTAGCATTTCACTGTCATACCTTTAGCCTGCTTCTATTCTACATTATTAGAGGCTTAATATTAACGTAGTTTCTTGAGTATTGCATTTCTTTAGTAATAACGTAACCTATAAATGTCTGAGGGAGTTTAGCCTCATAGCCTACCCCTGTTGTACACTTTCGCCGAGTGAAGGTACCTCGTTACCGTAGACGATAACTCTGTAGGGCGTTGGTGCTTTTGTTGTCTGGAGCATATAGTATTTGGGACTGGAATAGAGCGTGTCGTTGTCACTTAAGCCATTTCTGTCCTACGATCAAGAATCCCGAATATGTATTGCCGATCCAGCCGTAACAGTGCGCACATCGCCAATGCAAAGATACCAAACCCAGAAGACCATGGATGGAAACTGGTGAATGGCCTGCTCCAGCCACATTGGTTTGAAGGAAATGAAATGCCACAACAACTGGAAAATATACATGCTGGAGTAGAAAGTGATGATGAGGATGATGACGAACCGGATTCTGTTATAGAATTGCCAGATTATGTTCTCAGCGATAGTGATGATGAATGATTAGAAAATAAAAGTATGGTTCACTGAATGAAGTGTTGGTTTATTTGAGCTTTCTAACTAATGAGAAATGACATATTGCAAACTGGTTAAACACTGGGTTTGAAAGGATCTAGAGACAGAATGGCAGAATGTATGGTTGCGAAAACAGTTTTAGCCGAAAAATATGTTCAAATTGGGGTAAGCTGAAGAGTGCTGATGTTGGTAAGATATGTACAACATAATATATTATGTGGCGTATCATTGGATAGGGGAATATCCCAGCTTGCTTTTGATACCAAATATGTTCTATTATCTTCAATAGGGTGCTCTGAGTAGAACTTTGAAAAGTGGGCCGAAACGTAGTTCCGCATCAGACGCAAATTAGCGCAAATGACGGTACCTGTATAAACACTTCAATAACAGGTAGCGAGTCCCAGTTTATTTTCTGTTAATGTTGTTTTTCATGGTCCAGGCATACCCAGGCTTAACAAAAATACCATGAAGTCAAGTTGTGGGGGGGTGCACGATGGGTCATCTGGGCCCACGGTGTACTGTATAATTATGTACACTCGTATACCTTAGTCACTAGCGCACTCATAAATATTCGTGGACTGCACCTATTTCTAATTATGGAAGCATATTTCAGGAAACTAATTTATGAATACAAAATGTCCATACATTAACTACACAATTATATATACTATTTATTTAAAGCTAGTTCTATCAAAAAATCAATCCACATATTTATAATTGCATAAAGAAAAACTTAGGGGGTCAACGAATTCTTATGAGTGGGCTACAGACTGTGGCATCCGAGTGTATCCTCACTTGACCTACAGTATATGGTAAAATAATTATATTGTACATGAGTGACAGACACGCATGGTAAACCTATCTTAGAATTAGAAGATTAATGTTAATATGTTTAATACTTTTAAGTTAAATTTGTAAAGGTCCTACTTAGGTTGAGTAGCGTAATCTGGCTGCAGCATAAATAAAAGGGGGATGGTTATTTATTGGTCGATATATATATATATATATATAGTTAATAGTGGCTGTTACGACCGGGGCTCGTATAAAACAAGGGCTCTTAATCATTGGACTAGAAAGGCACACAGCCACAACGGTAACACTAGATCCAACCCTCGAACTTATAATGCCGGCGCACAAAAACACCTATACCCTCCAGAGTTAAATCTGCGATAGCGGGGTATCCAATAACTCGGTATAAATGCACTACTACTACAGGCTGATGATCTCTGATACAGCCTGATCACAACAACATACAATTACGTTAATAAAGTATACGAGGAAAAAGATAGAGAGCTTAATTAAATCACTGGAATGATTTAATGCAAACAAGAAGAAGGTATAATTAAAGTTACTCTAAACAATAATGAACGGTCACTCCTATATTAAAGAAAGTGAATGAAAGTCCTAAAGCATCGAACGGGAATCTTCTGAAGAAAGTCTGATGCTGCTTAAGATGATCGAATCGGATTTTGAACGGTTATATAAAGCAGGAACAAGATATGACAAGTGTAGGGATATACAGTGTTAACTGGCACGAGAATAATGATAAATGCACAATAGTATTATCTCCAACAACAAAAGAAGTACTTCCTCAGGCAATGCAAAAGCCTGCTCGGGTTGTGCAACTCGACAACAACCAAGGCTTACAATCAACGTGAATAAAAATGCTGCATACATAACATAAGAGCTTATAATCCTAATCGGGTGTCTGATAGGCGAATAAAGTCTAGCTGGGATGTAGTAGGCTAGGAAACCATGGCTGAGCAAGCGGCTCGTAGCCTAGCGAGGTCCTTAAGACTGTACGGCCAAATTACGTTAAATGACGGGGTGCTCTCTTGAGATATCCAGATCGCTAGTATCTGGTTCTCTCCTGGCGACCCTCTCAAAGTCAAAGCAAAACGAGTTAGCACAGTGTTGGGTGGCAGAGGCAAAAGCCCTCACTCGCAACACAGTGCTAAACTCACAAGGTACACAGTCAGAAAGACAACCTAGGCTTCCCACGTATCCGTTGCGATTGTACAGGTTCAACAAAACCTGGTACACATCGGAAATCACAACAACAATAGCCTCACCCCAGTCTAGCATCAAATAGCCTAGCAGACAACCAAGCAAAAGGTAGGGAGACACCGTGAGTGTGTCGAACCTCTACAGACAAAATGTTAACCCCTCCAAAATGTCTAACTAAACATGGAATATCCGAGAGCTTCAGCATATAATACGATGGCCGATATATGAAATCGTGCAGAACCAAAGGGGAGTTATGATGTTAAATAGAATGGAAGAATGAGAGGTAAGAAGTTGAGAGAGAGAGAAAGTGTTCTATAGGTAGAAGTCGGGGACAGGTAGCAAGGGAGGTGTGAAGGGTATGCTGGTCAGGCAAGCTCTGAGCAAGGAAGACACAAAGGCAGCAGGGAGTGCGGGGGGGACCACTTCCTGACGCGGCAGGAGGGTGGTAAGGCGGCCAGCCACTCAGAGGGCCCGGCCGTGGCATGACGTCACCGAGACAACGTGTAACACTATGCGTTCTACCCTCTGCCTCCTGCACTTACTCACTCACACTCTCTAGCTGTATCAGTCAGTCTTATTCATTAAACTTATAACTAATGATATAAAATATAATGCATTGTCACAGGCTAAAATAAAGACCACTTCTGTACTGCCTGTGACATGACGATTCACAAGAAAGAAAGTACAACATTGTAGATAGACTGTAGCCAAATTCATTGCCCTGGCGAGTGTTAGCGAGTGGCCTAGCGAGCGGCTGAGCCCACGTGGCGTTCTGCTAAGCTGCAGGCGTCACATCCCACCCAAGATATTAGACGCTCAACCATGAGCTCCATATCTGACAAGCAGAACCCCGATAAGACTCGCCACCCCTAAACACTTCGCAACAAAGCAAGGCAAAGACCAGTTCTCATCAAACAAATTTAAAACCCCTCCCAACACAATAGCTTAATTCATACTGCTATGCTCCTAGAGCGAGCTTCTACTAGCCCAGCCTTCTGAGAGAAGCACAGGTTCGACTCAGAACTTCAGCTATAACATACTTAACAAATTTAACTATTAAAGAAAGAGTTTTTATAGAATTTTCATTTTTAATATGTTTATGGCGGCTGCACTTACGGGGGCAAGCCAATTTTACTCCACACAAACCCGCACACCTGTGGTAGCCTAACTCGGAACCTCCACCCTCGATAAACAGTCAGCAATCACGTTATCACTACCGGCAATATGGCGAATGTCTAAATTGTACTCCTGTAACATCAACGACCACCGTGCCAGTCTCATATTTTCCGATTGTGAAACTGATTGAGAAATTTAAGAGGGTGGTGATCAGTATACACTACCACGACTGGTCCATAGGCCAGAACATACACCTCGAAGTGCCTGAGCGCCAGGACTATCGCCAGTAGTTCTTTCTCCACCACTGAGTAATTCTTCTGGGCCGAATTGAACTTTTTGGAGAAAAATCTTACTGGGTGTTCCAGGCCCTCTTCGTCTGTCTGCATCAAGACGGCACCAGCCCCAACCCCGCTGGCATCAGTTGCCAACTGAAACGGCCTGTCGAAGTCTGGGGCCCTGAGTATTGGATGAGTGCATAAAAGGTGTTTAACAAGGGATAATGCCTTTTCACACTCCGGCGCCCACACAAACTTCTTATCCTTCGCTAATAAGTCAGTCAGAGGTGCTAACACAGTTGAATATCCTTGAATAAAGCGGCGATAGTACCCGATCATGCCTAAAAACCTCATAATATGCCGCTTGGTGGTCGGTCTAGGGAACTGATTGATAGCCTGTATCTTATTCTGAGGAGGGCAAACCTGGCCTCTCCCGACCACAAATCCTAGATACTGCACAGTTGCCCTTACGAAGTCACACTTTTTTAGATTCACCACCAAGCCCGCTTCACTAAGCTTGTTAAACAAGGCTTCAATGTGTGCACAGTGACTTTCAAAGTCATCGCCATAAATGATCACGTCGTCTAAATACACAGTACAGTTAGGGATGTCTGCTACTAGGTCATTCAACAGATTCTGGAAAGTCGCTGGTGCATTCTTGAGTCCATAGGGGATGGCGTTACAACGGTAGGTGTTACCATCCACCACAAACCCGCAAACCTCCTTCAGTGGCTCCGACAGCGGCACTTGCCAGTAACATTTCACTAGGTCTACCTTGGTCAAATACTGTGCCTTTCCGATCTTGTCGACACTGTCATCCACACGAGGAAGGGGGTAAGCATTGGTGGGGGTTAAACCGTTTAACCGCCGGAAATCAACACAAAAACGAACTTTCCCATCAGGCTTGGGCTGCAGAGTGACGGGAGATGTCCACCTAACTGCACCCTTTTCTATCAGGCCCCGATCCAACATATACGCTAACTCGTCCCTGAGTGCTGGGAGTTTGATAGGAGGGACTCGGTATGGCACTGATTTAAAGGGTGGGTGATCTTCTACATTCACATCATGTACCGCATGAGTTGTGAGGCCGGGGTGCTCCGCAAACACAGCAGGGTATGAACCGAATAGGTGCTACACGGCTACACGCTGTTGCTCAGGCAGGTGCTCAAGAGCCTTGTGAGCCACCTGTCTCGAGTTCCCCGCCCACTGGTCTGCGGAGACATAACAATCCCAGTTATCCTCCACCTGAGCATGACTGTCCCTTCCTCCTTCTCCACCTTTACCGCTGCAAGTCATCACCGGGACAGTGAGAGGCTCAGGGGGGCGCCTCACATACTCCTTCATCAGATTTACGTGGCACAACTGATTTCTTTTCCTCCTGTCTGGAGTGGCCACCAGGTAATCAAGGTCTGAGATCTTCTCCACTACCCTATAAGGACCAGTATACTTAGCGTATAAGGGATGACCCACCAAAGGTAGCAAGATCAACACCTCCTGACCCACCTGAAACTCCCGGAGTTTCACCTTCTGATCGTATATGTCCTTCATCAGGGCCTGGGATCCTACCAGATTTCGACCAGCCAACTCCAAGCTCTTCAACATCCGTTCTCTGCACTCTAGGACATATTTTAATAACGAACACGGCTTAGTAGTACCCTCCCAGATATCCTTAACCATGTTGAGAGGGCCTCTGATGCGATGACCAAAAACAAGCTCATTTGGACTAAACCCGAGGCTTTCACCAGGTACCTCTCTCGCAGCGAACAATACGTAAGGCAAACCCAGGTCCCAGTCCTTACCATTCTCCAGACAATAATAACGGAGCATACTCTTTAAATAAATAACCGCATAGGCCGCTCGTAAGGTGTTAAGGTCGAATGCCACCTCTCTAACACCCCTTGGCTCTCAGGGTGATAAGCCGACCACACTACAGTAGTGATCCCGTGTTGCTGCATTGTCTGTGTAAATATGTTAGGGGTAAAGTTAGACCCCCTGGTCAGACTGTATTTCCTGCGGAAAACCATACCGGGAAAAGTACAAAAGCAAGTTCCTAACCACCGTCTTTGCCATGCCATTCCTCATGGGGTATGCATCAGGATAACGGGTCGCTACATCCATTATCGTCAGGAGAAATGTATTACCGGCACTAGTAGAAGGGAGGGGGCCAACCATGTCTCCAACTACCTTACTGAAGGGGGGCCCCATGACAGGAATAGGTTGTAACGGAGCCTTTGGGATGCATTGGTTCGGTTTACCCACTTTCTGGCAGGTACTGCACATTGCCACCCATGACACAACCTGTGCTTTTAAACCTGGCTACCAAAACAACTTCACCAAAGCCGCTACCGTCTTGCGTACTCCCAAGTGTCTTGCCAACTGCACATCGTGGGCCAACCTTAGTAGGCTATCCCTGCACGCCCTCGGCACAACCAGCTGGTCTACCACTCCTGACCCACCCTCCCAACTTCTCTTCGGGTCTTGAAATCGCCGATACAATATTCCCTCAATATAAAAAAAATCTCCTGGCTTTGCATCCGCGTCCTCCTCGAGCTCGACAGCACCATTACCACACTTCTGAACTTCCGGATCCTCCAACTGCAGTTTACTAATATCCGAGGGAGCCAACCTGTCTAGATGCTTCTGAAGCAACCCATGTCCTCCCCCAATATCAAACTGAGCAACCCTTTTTTCTCTCTGTGTGTAACGTTGCTGCCTCGGAGTCTCTTCCTGCCCTACCTCCTCACTAGCTGTGACAGGTCCTGGGGCCTCTCCAGACTCCATCAATGGTGCAATACTGAGTCGCCAAGAAGTGCTGCTGGTACTAAACTCTCCAAACTTTTACCAACATTAGCCATCTTCTTCCGACCGTTCCTCCGTTGATCAGAAGACTGAGGAATAGGCTGTGACACTTTGGATGCAAGAGATCTTGTAACAACGCAAGCCATAGGTTGTACATGACACTTCTCTACCCACTCCTGTTCCTCCCTACTCACGTCGGCCGGCTTCTCGGCAACGACTAAGGGGGGAACCTCAGAAGTAGGCACCGCAAAGTCGTTGCCGAGAAGTAGGTCGACGCCCCCAACAGGCAAGTTCTCCACAATTCCCACATCCAACTCTCGTGTCACACCATCTACCTCCAGTTCCATCCTGACCAACGGGTATGACCTGATAGCATTGATACCTTGCACCACAACCACCCGTGCCGCGTTTATTGGTCTACCAGTAAAGTTCTTCATCAAAGTCTGAGAGGCACCCGTGTCTCGCAACAGCTCAACTCCATGCTTCTTACCAGCCCACTTCACGCAGCCACGCCCTCGATGGTCACAAAAGATATCGCGGACAGGGTTCGAGCCTTCCGGATTCTTCTCCACTGGCTGTGTCGCAGCCTCTGACGTTATACCCCGGGCAAACTCAGACGACTTCGGGGACACCCCAATGTTGCGAGCCAAAGACACAACTGCATTAGGTGGCTTGCTTGGGCAGGCTCTTGCAAAATGCCCCTCCTTATGACAATGGAAACACTCTACCTTTCCCTTGGGCTTCCCTTGAGGTGAGGAAGGACCCGGACCCTTTCTAAACGGGACGGTAGTAGGTTTATGGTCAGTTTTGGTGTCGTTGCTCTTGTTCTTAGTGTAATTATGTGTATCAGTGTTTCGGGGAAGGGGGAGGGTTACGCTCCTTATTGCCTGCATCACTTCTCTGTGCAGAACCGCACCCACGAATCAAAGATAACCGAAGGTCAGCCATCTCAGCTGCCTCCTGAAGAGTTTTCGGGGTTTTTTCTTTTAAGATTCAACGTCAAATCCTCGCCCGTACACTTGAAAAATTGTTCTACAAGCATCAGCTGTTTCAACTCCTCAAACGTAGATGCCTTCTCAGAACGCAGCCAGTTTCTAAATGCATCGGACAGATCCCGGGCATGCTCAAGAATGGTGCACTCACGACCCTTCGTTACACCCCGGAACTTCAATCTGTACGTCTCTGGTTGTAACTCATATGCCCGCAGGACAGCCTCCTTCAATACCTCATAATCGACGCAAGACTCCAAACTCTTTCGTCTCTGTCTATCCTCTAACATCTTCCCTTCATGCTGGAAGTTTGCTCACATTCAACCTGTCCCAAAGAAGGGTGACCGCTCTCAACCCTCCAACTATCGTCCAATTGCTCCTATCTCTTGTCTTTCTAAAGTTTTTGAAACTATTCTTGCTTCCAAATTTCTTAAGCATTTCTCTTCTCATAATCTGCTCTCAGATCGCCAGTATGGCTTCCTTAAGGGTCGCTCTACTGGTGATCTTCTTTCATATCTTACTAACTCTTGGTCATCCTCCTTTCGGGACTTCGGTGAGACTTTTTCTATTGCACTAGACATATCGAAAGCCTTCGATAGAGTCTGGCATAAATCTTTAATTTCTAAACTACCCTCCTTCAGTTTCTATCCCTCCATCTGTGCCTTTGTCTCTAATTTCCTTTCCGGCCGTTCCATAGCTGCGGTTGTGGACGGCCATTGTTCACTTCCTCACCCTATAAACTCCGGTGTTCCTCAGGGCTCTGTCCTATCTCCTATTCTCTTTCTAATTTTTATAAATGATCTCCTTAACTGTACCTTAATTCCCATCCATTCATACGCAGACGACTCAACCTTACACTACTCCATTAGTTTTTCAGAACGCCCCAGCCAGCAATCCCTCAACGACAAACTTAATTAAGCCATAGAACTCTTAAATTCTGGTCTAAATACTATTTCCAATTGGGGCAGAGAAAACCTTGTTAACTTTAATGCTTCCAAAACCCAATTTCTCCATCTATCTACCCGTCAGGATCTCCCAGTGGACTATCCCTTATTCTTCAACAATACGAAAATCAACCCTTCATCTTCTCTCAATATTCTTGGTGTCTCTTTTTCTTCTGCTCTCATTTGGAAGGACCATATTACCAGTCTTGCTAAGGCAGCCTCCCAGAAGCTGGGTGTGCTCAACCGCCTTAGGGGGTTCTTTTCCCCTGCACAGCTTCTTGCTCTGTACAGGGGCATAGTGCGCCCTTGTATTGAGTATTGTTCACATGTGTGGGGAGGTTCCTCTCACACCGCTCTCCTAGACAAAGTTGAAAGGAAGGCCTTTCGTATCATTAACTCCCATCCACTCACCAACTCTCTGCAATCTCTCTCTCTCCGCCGCAATGTTGCATCTCTCTCGCTATTCTATCGCTACTATAATAATCAGTGTTCCTCAGAGCTATCCCAGTGCATACCATCTCCTTTACGTAGGGCACGTGGTACCCGTCTTGCAACTCAATCCCACCCCTACTCTGTGCAACTCTCCAACCCAAGAGTGAAACGTTACTCTCAAACTTTCTTCTACTCAACATCTGAGCTCTGGAACTCTCTCCCAGAATCAGTCTTTCCCTCTTCCTATGACTTAAATTGCTTCAAACTCCGTGTGTCCAGGCATTTTGGCTCGAACGTCCCTTGATTTTGGCCCTGTCACTCTTTCAACTATGGGGGAGGCACTCGCTATAGGCAGTTATGCCTTTTGCCTCCCTCAATCACATAGAAAAAAAAAAAAAAAAAAAAAAGGGCAACGCATCATATGCCTTGAGTCCTTTGCCAACCAACCTAGAGGAAACAAGGGCTGCTCACTTAACCTCGGGCCATTGGTGCTCCCGGCACTTCTTCTCAAAACGCATGAACAATTCGGTGACACCCGACTCATCAAATACAGGGACCAACTTGAGCAGGTGCAATAAAGACTGATCAAGACCTCGATCCCAGAACCGAGACGCTGTCCTGTCGACTCCACCCCGAGACTTCTCAAGATCTCTGTCTGCACAATACTTCGTAGCCTCAACCCTAAGCTCAGATTCCCGCTGCTGCTGCTGAATCTTAGCCCTCTCAATCTGCTGCTCAGATTCATGCTTTATATGCTCAATCTTAGCCATCTCAAGCTGGAAGAGCATCTCTGCCGTTAAACCTTGAGGAGGAGGAGATGCAACAATTGGAGACTCACCCAAGTGCAAACCACGCTGCCAATGACTATCGGCCTGCGGGAACGTACCCGGCTCCGGAGCCTGAGGGGGCGCCATTGTAGGAGTCAAGTGGAATGGGGGCTGGGCCGAAGGTGCCCCAGCTTCCGCTCCACCCGAAGCCCCATGCACCCCGCCGAGCACCCAGGCCACCAGGTCACCTCTCGTCATGCTGCTAGTGCCCACATGACCCATGACCGTGGCCAAACACTGGAGACCATACCGATCAATCCCCGACACCCGGTCAACAGTAATAGGCATCTCCAGAAACTTCTTTGCATCCTCCTCACTAGTTATAACTCTAATGCCTTCTAACAAACCCCGCTGCTGCACCTCAGAGCCTGCTTCCCGTACTGTGTCCTCACTGTACACTGATCCGTCGTCCGAAATATTGTCCACCGAAAATTCTCAACGTTTATAAAAAAAAAAAGTACCTAAACTCTTATGTAGCACTATTCACTCCAAAATGCTTGAAGACTCTTAAGTGTTATACTACTTGCCAAAAAAAAAATCCACGTGTCCACTATATTCCTTTACACAAAAAAACAAATGACCACAACACTCCTGCAATATTTCTTTAAGTTCACATAATCCTAAGCAAGGTCGCCATTTGTTACGACCGGGGCTCGTATAAAACAAGGGCTCTTAATCATTGGACTAGAAAGGCACACAGCCACAACGGTAACACTAGATCCAACCCTCGAACTTATAATGCCGGCGCACAAAAACACCTATACCCTCCAGAGTTACATCTGCGATAGCAGGGTATCTTATAACTCGGTATAAATGCACTACTACTACAGGCTGATGATCTCTGATACAGCCTGATCACAACAACATACAATTACGTTAATAAAGTATACAAGGAAAAAGATAGAGAGCTTAATTAAATCACTGGAATGATTTAATGCAAACAAGAAGAAGGTATAATTAAAGTTACTCTAAACAATAATAAACTGTCACTCCTATATTAAAGAAAGTGAATGAAAGTCCTAAAGCATCGAACGGGAATCTTCTGAAGAAAGTCTGATGCTGCTTAAGATGATCGAATCGGATTTTGAACTGTTATATAAAGCAGGAACAAGATATGACAAGTGTAGGGACATACAGTGTTAACTGGCACGGGAATAACGATAAATGCACAATAGTATTATCTCCAACAACAAAAGAAGTACTTCCTCAGGCAACTCAAAAGCCTGCTCGGGTTGTGCAACTCAACAAGAACCAAGGATTATAATCAACGTGAATAAAAATGCTGCATACATAACATAAGAGCTTATAATCCTAATCGGGTGTCTGCTAGGCGAATAAAGTCTAGCTGGGATGTAGTAGGCTAGGAAACAATGGCTGAGCAAGCGGCTCGTAGCCTAGCGAGGTCCTTAAGACTGTACGGCCAAATTACGTTAAATGACGGGGTGCTCTCTTGAGAGACCCAGATCGCTAGTATCTGGTTCTCTCCTGGCGACCCTCTCAAAGTCAAAGCAAAACGAGTTAGCACAGTGTTGGGTGGCAGAGGCAAAAGCCCTCACTCGCAACACAGTGCTAAACTCACAAGGTACACAGTCAGAAAGACAACTTAGGCTTCCTACGTATCCGTTGCGAATGTACAGGTTCAACAAAACCTGGTACACATCGGAAATCACAACAACAATAGCCTCACCCCAGTCTAGCATTAAATAGCCCATCAGACAACCAAGCAAAAGGTAGGGAGACACCGCGAGTGTGTCTAACCTCTACAGACAAAATGTTAACCCCTCCAAAATGTCTAACTAAACATGGAATATCGGAGAGCTTCAGCATATTATAATACGATGGCCGATATATGAAATCGTGCAGAACCAAAGGGGAGTTATGATGTTAAATAGAATGGAAGAATGAGAGGTAAGAAGTTGAGAGAGAGAAAGTGTTCTATAGGTAGAAGTCGTGGACAGGTAGCAAGGGAGGTGTGAAGGGTATGCTGGTCAGGCAAGCTCTGAGCAAGGAAGACACAAAGGCAGCAGGGAGTGCGGGGGGACCACTTCCTGACACGGCAGGAGGGTGGTAAGGCGGCCAGCCACTCAGAGGGCCCGGCCGTGGCATGACGTCACCGAGACAACGTGTAACACTACGCGTTCTACCCTCTGCCTCCTGCAATTACTCACTCACACTCTCTAGCTGTATCATTCAGTCTTATACATTAAACTTATAACTAATGATATAAAATATAATGTATTGTCACAGGCGAAAATAAAGACCACTTCTGTACTGCCTGTGACATGACGATTCACAAGAAAGAAAGTACAACATTGTAGATAGACTGTAGCCAAATTCATTGCCCTGGCGAGTGTTAGCGAGTGGCCTAGCGAGCGGCTGAGCCCACGTGGCGTTCTGCTAAGCTGCAGGTGTCACATGGCCCCTCCATCATTGACGATATAGGGGTTAACCCCTATATGTCGGCGCGCAACATAAGTCGAGTATAATAAATCTGGACTATCTGGCGGCGCGCGACATAGGTCGTGTGGCAATTTCAGCACGTAATGTTGCTGAGAGAGAGAGAGAGACAAGTGGTGGCAGGAGAGTAGCGAGCGTATGACTGCTCCAGACCACCGCGGCGAACCTACTGACACGAATCTCACCTCCTCCCTCCCTCTCTCACTCGCTACATACTGAATTGTATGGGGAAAGTACCGAATTACATACTTTTTGCACTCGTGTTGCGCGGTTGTTGCAAGAAAACTAGCCGTCATAAAAGGATCGTTATGGTGTCATTGGAAAGCTCTGTTTATGCCCTTTCAGGGATAGATACTTGTTTTACGCTCTGGGTCTTATTTAGGCATGAAAATGATCACGTAAACAGCCCTATTTTGTCTAAAAACACCCCGCTGGGCGGTATATATAAATAAACCGCTAGTCCGCTAATAAGGTGTTAACATAATAGTCTCTATTCAAGCGCCGCGGTAGCCAGTTATGAATCTGCCGCGCGGGGAAGAACAGAGTACTCGTCATAAGTGCAACGCTAATTTTCTTATGGAATCGTCTTCTGATTGGGTACCCACTACGAAAAACCTTCGTAAAAAATAAAAAAATAAAAATATACTTAAAATGTGTTATACTAAGCTTTCCATCTCGTTGGAGTTCTTATGTGTGGATCCCTGACGCTACTACAACCTGGTTGGACGTGTGTCGCCTGAGCTCCGCCACATTCTTCGTTCGTGCAATTCTCGTGAGTCCTTACTCATTTAGATATATATCTGAGTTGTATTGAACAGGGTTTAGACTAGCTGGCTCAGGCTGCCCTATTGGTATGCCCGCAGGAAGTGTTAAATTAGGGTACGTGTTACAGGCGCCTACGTGTTCTCCAGGACCGACACCTCATGGTTTGTGATATTTTGTTTCTGCTGCGCCTTAGCTATTGTGTTCTCTAGTTAGGAGGATATTATCATCGCAGAATATCATGCGTTGTACATCGTGAAAAGATGCCGCATGTTTGTTATTGTAGCAGACGCGCTAGTATAAGGGTTGTCACATGTGGTATGGAACCTTCTAGCGTACGAGTCTGTATACGGGCCCCTCTCGTGGGCCTCTTCTATTCGTGCTGTGGCTGTGATGTCTCCAGGTGTCGATGTCTTCATTCAGGATACTTCTTCAAGCCACGTGGCTAGCCTCAGTAAGGGTCTCCATTAGCTGTTAGGGGTTTGTTTTATATTTACCATGTTATGTGTGATATATGTTCCCCTTTTCTTGGCCCCTTGTTTGTCGCGTGTCGATCATGCGCGTTGGGAGCCTAGGAGACGTCCTTTGTTCTTTGGGTTTTGCGGTTTAGTCGTCTTTTGTAGTCGACGACTTCCCCGTGGTTGTTTCTCTCCCGCCAGACCTCGTTTTGAGTTTCGTTTCGAGGTCTGGCTCCCGCCGTACTGGTGGCCGGGCACAACCAACTTTATGTAGTGTGCCACTACACACCTTTTGCGGCGGGCATGCATAGTCCGGCGGAAAGGGTCGGTTTGTTGACCATTTTTTTTACTCGCCCTGCAAACAGTCCGGTACCTCGCCACCCGGCGGTATTAAGAGGGTACAAGCAGTTGGTCCGGCTAACGGAATAGCCATTGGCACTGTGGACGGTCCTCACCCTGCTCAGTGGCGCAAGTAAGAAAAACATCTTTCTGGCTAGCCAACTAGCCACAGGAAGACACAGGACCGGGTTCCGGTTAGGGCCAGTGACCCATGTCACAGGCAAGAAGTCACGTGAAAGCCCTGTTTAAAAGGGGGTGGGGTTTTTTCACGTTAGCTGTCAGGCGGCAGAAATATAGTTGACAGTGGTCAACTTGTTTTCCGGCATCTAGGAGTCGGTAGGATGTTTTGAACACCTCTCAGGTTATCCTTATGAGCATTGATTCCTGGAAATTTATATTTCCAGATCTCGTCACATCTTGAGCAACACTTCAGAAGATCTGTTCCCGGCGGGGAGGGGAGTTCAGTAACCATTCCTCAGTTTTCAATTTGTGCCACGCCTACCTGTCCCAGTCCCAGTCATAGCGCACAAGCTGTGCATTAGATGCGTAAAATGCCTAGACAAGTCAAAATTTTTGTGGACTTCTCGGAGATGCCCAATTTGTTCAGACCTTTTTGAAGAATGGATCGCTAGCCAAGATATGTCATGCTCACTAGCCTTAATACAAATAAAGAATACATTTGCTTCATACACCACCAGGGTGGCGAATGAAGACCTTTTATGTGATAATGCCGAATTGCTAAGGCATATTTCCATCTATTCTTTCGAAGATCCCCCATGTTTTCGGTCAAATCCCCTTGGTGCAACTAACTTCCCCCAGTCAGTTAGCCAGTCAGCACTCTCTGTAGAGCATTTTGCGTGTGAGGTTCACTCCCCTCCCCACTCCAAGAGAAGGACTCGTTCTGAGTCGCCGGAGCTCCGGCCTCTTTCTCACCCACAGTCACCCCGACGACTTAATGAGAGGACTTCGAGCATGGACCAGCGGTCCCCCAAGAGACGAAAATTGTCCAGTCCATCACAGGATTCCTTTTCGTCCACGGAGCCCGATAGCCCCCCCACCCAAGTGTGTAAGTCAGGTTCTCGACCCGTCCCATCGGCGTCTGCCTCGGAGACGCCAGAGTTTTTTCCCGGTCTCCTCAGGACAGATGCCGAGGGGCATCAGTCAGCCACTAGGGTTAGATCCAAGGTGAGGGTTTTACTGCAAGGAGCTAAATTAGTTCTATCTAAAGGATATTTCCCTTGTGTTGAGGTAAATTTGTCCGATTCTACGGCGTCTGCCGCGGAGCAGCTCCGCAAGGCAGCGGAGGGTGTCTCGACACCCTGTCCAGAGACGTGTGGTACAAGTAGCATTCTTACACCTAGTAAGCTAACTCCTTTTTGTAGTGCTGGACAGGGGCAACCTGAAACGGCGATCCATTCGGAGCCGGTACCACATAGTGTAGAATCGCCGGGGGAAATGCTCCATTCCCCGGCTCCTCAAGAAATAGATAAAGCAATCGACAGCCCAGGTACTAGTGGACAGGTTGAGGAGACCGAGACAGTAGAAAAAGTAAGATCCAAGTCTTTCAAGAGACCACGCCCTCATTGTGTTACGGCGAAACAGTTGGGTGAACTATTATAACGAGTGTTGAAACATTGTGCTATCTCTAAACGGGCCCGCGATATTCTCCCACTGGCAGTGGGATTTCCCTCAGTTGCATCAGTGCTCTCTCCCGCCGTGGACGATGACGTTCAACCACTCACCTCTGTCCCCTTGATTAGTACGGGAACGCAACAAATGGTACCAGTTCACCCCTTGTCACCACCTAAAGTAAATCTATTGTCAGACTCAGCTATAGCCACAGCTTCAACGCCGGCTACTAGTTTTTCACAGCCTGCTAGTTTTTCACAGCCTATGAAGCTTTTGTTTAACGTCACATCTAGTCCACCGGCGGAAAGTATTAAACCTCCGCCGGGAAACATGGCTTACCATTGCTCCAATCCGGCCTTTCACCCTTTTTCAGTTTCAAAACAGACAAAGGGTGCAATCCCTCACTGGCAAGAACCAGTAGGTATGTGGTGTCCGATTAACCCGCCCAAGTCGGGAGAGGGACACAGATCCATAAAGGGGGAAATTCCAGTACCGGGGGAGTGGACCATAGCAGTGAACAAGCATAGGGAATTTAGGGCAAAAGATGCCCAGGGTAGGTTGGTGAAAGTACAGATAGACGCATTCCCAGGCAACACGAACTGCCAATATTTTGTATATTTATCCAGGCAACTTGCCCCTCCTTCCCCAGGAGACCTTCTTTGCCCAGACTGCTCCCAACCTAACGGTGTTCACAGTTACGATTCGGTTAGACCAAATTAACCGAGATTCATTACATCCCCAGTAACTATGCCAGCGGGACAAAGGGCAATAAACCTGGGGGAGGTGGGACACGGGCCATGGGTAGAATGGGATCGGGAAGTCCAACAGTTTGCCATTGCTCTAACGTCTTAACACTTCTTTGGCGGTTCCACCACCTCGCCATATAGAGTTTGATTTGCTGAAGCCCCATCCTGGGGGAGTTCCCAGAGCCGTGATTGAGTTCCTTACAGCCACTCAAATAGCACTAACTGATTTTCCGGAACCTTTCACTGCTCCTGAACCTATTAACCTCCAACGTGAGTTCCTCCTACGGGATAGTACTCAACGTAAATTCACGGGCTTCCTACTGTCGAGAGACATGGCCCAAGTCATTGCTAAACCTATTGCTAATCCCAAAAAGGGCCGGAATGAGGCAATCAAAGCGTTTCAAAATTATCTGCTACCCCATCCGGCGAGGTCAATCATGGACATACGGACGTCCCTATTTGAGGCAGTCCGGGCTAGACAGCTTCTCAGAATCCATATGGTAAAAGGCGTGCCTGAGAATGTGTATTACAGAGTAATTTTTTCCCCAGTGTTAACACCATCCATTATGAACGCATAAACTAAGAAGGATGTAGAAATAATGCTCAACCCTGCCTTACCAAACTCAGTTTAGACATCGGTAAGGCTAGGTTAACTACCACTTGAATGAAGGACATGTCTGTGGCCAGCGGCAGGCGGACTTCAAATGTTTTCTACTTCTGGAGGATTCCCAGATTCTTCCTCCCTCCCAAAGCCTTGTACAGGCACGCGGATACGAGGTAGTTCCCGTAAACAGCACCCAGGCATGCGCCAAGGGGCTTTACGGTTGTACCCGGGCTGCGCCCCGGCGGACGTAGACACAGGGGTTACACGGCGACCTCTAACGCATTGGCCGTCCCCCTATGATTGACTGACTGAATGAGTAATGCAGGATTCCCCCTCTAGTTCACACCAAACCAACAGCCTATGTGTCCCTTCCAAGTACCTATAAGCTCTGCCGGCACAACTTTCCCCTCGAGGACTTGGACTTCATAAGCAGTTGATGCATTTGACAAAATTTTAATCCGGCACTTCTTACTATCATGGTACATTGACAAAAAAAGGGAATCTACACACTTGTAGTGTTTGAAAGAAATCAGGGAGATGGACATCCACCGGTCGCCGGGTACTCCAGTCAAATGGGACGATAAACGATCCTAGGTCTCCAGCTCTATACCACTGGAGTATACTCTCGGATAAGGTTGGATAGATGGTTCCACAGGAGTATAGGTTCAGCATCGCTATGAGAACAATCCTACAAACGAAACTGAGATAGGTAATTTTACAGACACAAGTGTAAATAGGACATGTTAAGGACAAGACGCTCAATTCTGTACACTCATGAAAGGGTCATGACCAAAACTTCAGAAGGAGGTGGCAAAGTCTTTAGCCTAAATAACCTATAGCACTCTGGCGTAATACGCCGGGACTCGGTGCTCTTCAAGGTAATTAGGCGTTTGAACCGCTCTGGAATTCACGACTGCCTCTTGGTCATGCTTGGGGCGACCGGGAGATTAGTCGCCGACATATCCCGGTAGGCTCTAAGGTAAGACAAAGGGTGAGAGGTGTTTTTCCGGTTGGTCCCGTCGGACCTCCCCTCCTTCCGGAGTAAGACTCGTTCATGGGATAATAAGTGGAAATTTCTCGACCTATTAAGTTTTCAGACCACTATCACTAGATTGTGGTATTTTCTGCAGGGAGAAATGTATTCTTACGCCTACAGTATGAGTAAACTAGGAAAGGACCCCGAGGGCTTCGGTCAAATAAAATTTGTATCTTATGCAAGCTTAAACAGACTACGAATTGGGGAAGACAGGTTTTAAACTAACAGGATACATCCTAGGGTCAAGGTAGAACGAGCCTCCCCTTTGCGGTTTCGCATGGCCTGAGCAAACAAGTACTTTGCGGGCTCTTCCGGGAAGTTACAGCCCTAGTAAATTATCATGCCAAATTGTAATAATCCACAATCAAAGGATGATGGGTTGTCAACCACACCGGACCTCCCCGCCGTATCGAGTATGCCGGGACTGGACAGGGTCCTAAACACGGGACATCTGCCTAGTATGTTTCCTTTTACAAGACTAGGAGTAACCCTGAAAGGGTTTTCATCAGGTCTGACGGCTCTCATCCACCCATATACCTCACCGGGGATGCGCCGGAAGAGTAGTTAAAATGGGCATCCCAACGCTGACGGGAATAGAGTAGTAGCAACATGACCTCCCCTCACGCTGTCTCGATCAGTTAAGGCATATATACCTCATCGGTTAGAAATGTTAAAATCAAGGGTAATCCCCGGGAACAGCCAAGAACTCTAGACAACTCGCAGGCGAAACGACGAGTGGAAGTCAATTAATCGCAGGGTCCCCATAGGACATGATGCGACAGGTCATCTGAATCCTCAAGACGGGACTCAGGTTAACGGTCATTCCTTTGGATGTTACACATTTTAAGTAAATTAAAAAACAAGGTCTCTTACCCTTTTTGAGGACCTTAGCAGTTTTTCACCAACATAGCTGGCCAATAAGTTAACTCCCTCCCGGTCGTCCTCCTGCTACTTACTCATACTGTATGCAAACAGAAGTTAGTATTAAGGTCATTCCATTAGTATGTCGCGACGACCGTCCTCTTTCTGTAGACATACAGGAGTTAATATTAATGCCTATACACTGTATGCAAACAGAAAGTCATATTCATGTCTACAGCCGCCGTCAAGTCCGCTCAAGTCCAACTGTTCAAATCCATACGAATTCTTGAGAAATTCTAAGCTAGGTTTTCCCTGGCCTTTAAATATAAGTTCAGAGGGCTGCGTTTCCCAGGAGTCATGGGGAAATACTTAAGCCGGCAGGGCACGGATTCAAATCTCAAGTCACTAAACCGTTCAAGTTATATGTTTCCATAACCATTACTATTTTTATTTAAATGAATGAACACTGGTTTTACAGTCCAGGCTCCGACTAATGGGCATATGCATATCCCTTGGTGCTAGGTGCATGTTTTTTTCGTTTTTAAGAATGTAGAAGGTCAGCACAACCTCATTATTTCAACCCCTCAGTAGGGTCGTCCAAGCAAATCTTCTCGTCACGAGAGTCATCCCTCCTTACTCACAGAAGTATCAATGATTTGTAATCGCGGCCACGCAGTGACCACTTAAAGAGTTACTCTCCTGACGCAAGATCGTGCTATGACCCAGACCAGTCAAGACACCTATACCGGGTAATGTTGTGGCAGAAGGGTTCGTAATCTGTGCTATTTACTATTAAGGCCTACAGCGAAAAGAAAAAGGGGGGAGTGTGCTAGTAGCCCAAGATCCCTAAGAACCCCTGCGCCGAATAATACCTCCGCCGGAGAGTAGGATAAGTGTACATTGTGTAATACTTAATTAAGAGCTAAGAAGAAAGTTCAAAATATGTTTCCTTTTGTTATTTTAAGATCTATTATAATTGCATCTATATAGTGTATGTTACAGTAAACAACTAGTAAGTGGTATACAGGTTAATTTTTTACCTAAAGAATGAACTATAAAAAGTTATAAGTCTGGATAGTATGAGAAGGTTTACAGTTAAACCTCCTTACAATTGTCAGACGGGATCTCAAACAAGATACCTAGTCACTTAAAAAGCAGATCTTCTTTGAAGTAACGCACAGCTTATCTCCTTTTATATTTTTTATAAGTATTGTATGTAAACAATGAAGACTTAAATAGTTATACGGATTGTTTTTTTGCCTTTGGATTGGTTGGCTGGTAAGTTTATTGATATTGTCACGAATGTCCCCCTCCAGTCTTATGAGATCAGGCATATCGTCAATGATGGAGGGGCCACTATTAAATTATAGGTTTGATTCCCGGAGGGAAGTAAAGAAAACCTAATATTTAGTAGGGGCCCCGTAATCATTGACGAAGCAGTGCCCTCCCGTCCATCCCCTTCCCATTTGCTTGATGTCTTAAAGTGTTATCTTGATAATATGTCAGTGAAAGATATATGGACGCTTGGTTAGTAGCGTCAGGGATCCACACATAAGAAATCCACCGAGATGGAAAGCTTAGTATAACACATTTTAAGTATATTTTTTATTTTTATTTTTTTACGAAGGTTTTTTCGTAGTGGGTACCCAATCATAAGACTATTTCATAAGAGAATTAGCGTTGCACGCGTTGCACTTATGACGAGTACTCTGTTCTTCCCCGTGCGGCAGATTCAAAACTGGCTACCGCGGCGCTTGAATAGAGACTATTATGTTAATAGGCATATCGTCAATGATTACGGGGCCCCTACTAAATATTAGGTTTTCTTTACTTCCCTCCGGGCATCAAACCTACTAGCAGGGGTACCCGGCATTGCAGGGGTACCCGGCATTGCCCGGGTAATAATACTGTACCACCATAATCACCATCACTACTACCACCACTACTACTACCATAATCACCATCATCAATCACTACTACCACAATCATCACAATACTACTACTACCATAATCACCGGCCTCAAGCTCCCTGTGCCTCATTAACCCTTCCTACCCGGGCAGTCTCAGCCAATGACGGTCGCCCCTACCCGGGCGATATGGCCGAAAAACGTCTAGGCCTAGGCTACCGTATTTATGTTTATTTTCACTGCTAGAACTTTCTCACTCGTCTATAATCGTAGTGTGGTTTTCAATCTGTATTTTGGCATTGAGTAGAGCTCTGTAAGTCAATTGGTTCAGTTGTGATGACGATTTCAGTGGAGCCAATATTGCAGAGATGTTGCCAATATGGGGGCTTTTCAGACACTAATTTCGTCATGACGTCATAACAATAACATTGAGGAGTCTTCTCCTTCTTGTTTTCGGAGGTGCGGTGACGAACGCTTGGGTTTGTTGACATACGTCGTACGCACGGCGTTCGGACCAAGCTTAATTAGGCTATTAAGCTCATGCCTTAGATAAGGCATACCGGGTATTGGCCCTTCTTTCGTGCTGTCATTACCTAAGGCAGGAAGGTAGGAAGGGTTAAACGGCGACCTCGATTTCGGCCGCTAAATGACCTCCGATTTTGGATCTGACCTCATCCGTACCCCCATTTTGGGGGGCTGCGAACAACTTTCGTTCCATACACCTTTTCGATCGGAGTCCTCCTTCTGCCCCAAACGGCAATTTTTGTTTTCATTTTTTTTTTCAATTTCGGCCTTGAAACGACCTCCGATCGTGGCCTCGCCCCCTCTATGACCTGACCCAGGTCAATTGACACCCACATGCAAAGTTTCAGCTCCACAGGTCCAAAACTGCGGCCGCCTATGGAGAACACACAGACAAACAAACAGACACACGAACTGATAAAATAATATAGATATTATATATATATATATTTATTATTTATTAGTTTCCTCCCTAGACCTCCATCAAGCTTCAGAAAACATACCCAAGATCCCCCTTCTATATATACTTTTACATTATTTGATGAAACTATGTCACGGCCAAAGGCCGGTTCCTACTAAATTGCAGGCTCGCTATCGCTCGCTTGAAGAACAAAAAAAAACAATACCTAAATGGCACGAAAGGTCTTAGTATAGACAATTAAATGGGGCAACAGGTTTTACAATCGCTAAACAAATAGGCCGAACGTCTTAAAATTTCAAAACGAATTGGGGCTAAACCTCCCACGCACGATAACTCCTCCCTGTTCCCCCCGCCCTTCCCCCACCCAGCCCCTCCCCACCTCCATGCAGACCAGTTTCGTGACAACTCCGGCTAAACCAATAATAATTAACGACCTCGGCACCCGGGACATTTCGGCCCAGGTTACAGTTACGATCAGAAGTTCGACCCTCTCTCCGTCATAAACTTCGCCTAGACAAATATCTTGCATCAAACCCGCGACTGACTGCGTTTGTAAATTAATAACTTTAGTATATTCCCACCCCAGATTCATCAAGGATTATTGCATACCGGAATATACTGTATATTACTGAGACGTTACTCTTTTGTTCTCAGATATATGAAAGATAATTTATAACTGTATTATGTTACTAACCCATCTGTTCCCTACTAACTTCCTAATCCTGCCACGGACATTAGTTCCAGGGCAGTAGTTTCCTTTTTAATTTTCCCTTACCCACACTAATCCATTGTTTGGACACTTGATCCTCAGTGTTTTGGAGGACAAGCAGCCTAGAGGTGTCACTAGACATGTTGTTGCTTGATTTCATTTGTAATTGCAAGTTTGATTATCTCGCCGTGAAACTAAAATAAAACAACAATAACTCATTCAGTGCCTGTGACGTCCTATTATCTGTATTCTGCTGACTATTAGATGATTTTATTAAGTTGATGAAGGACCTCTAACTATGAAAAGGCTACAATATCAATTGAATATAATCGTCTAATAGTTGCTAGATTCTGACAGGGGTTCTTAATCTGGGGTCCATGGACCCCTTAGGGGTCCATGGACAGGCTTCAGGGGGTCCGTGAAGGGCCGCTAAAAATCTGTATTGGGCGTGACGCGATCAGGTGTTAATACCGACTTGAGACGGTAACTGTGAGTGAGTTACTCAATCAGACTCAGTCCTACTGAAGCTCACAACTAGTGAAGGTGTGTTTGTGTAAACTACTGTAAAGTGACTCATAGAATTGTTTGCTTGTTTTTTCAACATAGAATCCACCAGCAAATAAATTACACAACCATCATATGGCAAGAGTCATAATTTAGTGATAATAGAATTTTCTTCAGTCTTGCTTGGGCGGTTATAGGGAGAACTCGCCATTGTGAGTCTAGACCCTCCTGGTCCCTTATAAATATGATAATAGAATATTTTATAAGCGGTATACACGTGCATATCTATTGGATTTATGCATCACATATATCTTTTTATTTTATACTTACCGATAACTATTTCACCCCAATGTCGCCGAAATGCCTACCCAGCTATAGCTGTTCATCAGAATCTCTTTTTACACGCCGCAATGTTGCATCTCTTTCACTCTACTATCGCTATTACAACAATCAATGTTCTTCAGAGCTCTATCAGTGCATACCCCATTCCTTGCGGAGAGTATAATTAGGCACCCGCCTTTCGACACAGTCCCACTCCTAGTCTATCCAGCTCTTCAACCCAAGAATTGGCAAATTTTCTCGGTCTTCTTTTACTCAACAAGTGAAATCTGGAACTCTCTCCCTCAATCAAAATGTCCTTCATCCTATAACTTAAACTGCTTTAAACTTCGTGTGTACAGGTATTTTGACCACAACGTCCCTTGAATTCGGCCCTGTCACTCCTTCGGCTTTGGGAGAGACACTCGTTACAGGCAACCTGCTTTTGTCTCATTTCATACACATAACAAACAAATATGTGGAAAAACAAATAAAAATACTAATTTTGCACAGTATTTGGTCCCTCATATTTTCCTTTTTGACTGCCTTCAGGAAGCAGGAAATGCTATTTAAGACACTCCAAGTTTTCTAATTTTTCCGGGGGTGCATGCCCCCGGACCCATCTAGAGATCACAGCATCGGCGCTCAGTCGCGCTATAATGATAACGGATGGGGGAAATATAATAATAACACCAAATATGTGTTTGTTTGTTTTTGTTTTTTGTTGGGGGTGGGGGAAGGGGGGGAATTGACACCCTGTGTATGAGGCAATCAATTTTCAATACAATAATGTGTTCATTGCATGCAACATTTCGTATCTGTGTTTTTTCCTGGGAGGGGGTCCATAGGTTTCAACAGATTTTCAAAGGGATCCGTGATTAAAAAAACGTTAAGAACCCCAGCAGCTAGAATATAATGAAAAGGGCGTGGCTGGTACTGAATGGGTTAAGTTTCCAACCTTTAATCATTGTTCATTTTTGTTTGCGAGATATTGGTTTCCTGTGTTAAGAACCAGTAATACAAGTTAAGTTATGGAGGTTGGAAACGTCTTTTGATCGTGACTGTACACGTACAATCCGTGGCCAAAATTATACACTGGTCAGAATGTATCCCTTCTGGTACCAGTGACGTATTGTTAACTATAGTCTGGCTACTTTTAGACGACTTTATTCAGTTTAAAATGGGCCTCCAGCTCCTTTAATTTCACAAAATTATTTAAATATAGTTAGAATGAAATAATAAGACGTTGCCGGTACAGAAGGGGAAATATGTGTGGGTGGATGTGTTACCTGACCAAGGGTTTTATGGAGGTTGTGATAATATTGGTGTCACCCATGGAGAACCATATGATCAGTGGGCTACAGGGAGCACAAGGAATACAGATTTGGATGACTAGTGTTTTGATAAATTACATGGATAAATATATATTTCTGTAACGAATGGCGTCAGTCATTTGTTATAATTAACCCCTTCAGCACCATGACGCCTCTTTACCTTTGATTCTTGCTAAATTATTTTATGCTGTTTAAGAAGGACCTATGTTACTAAGTGGGTTTAATGAGATAGTGTCTACCCATTTGATTTGTATAGGTAGATTATAGACTAAAGACAATCGACTAATGGTAACCAGAATATGATGACAATTACGTAATGGTTGTGAAGGGGTTAATACTAATAAGTTATTTGCAGTTGTGATCCCTGTAATGTTAAGGTCTCACTCACTTAAAGTTGTTTATATATATCCAGCCGTACTTGAGTATCTGTCTATCAATATTAATTTATCTTTCATTAAAATACTCAATGTACTATATCTACGTTACAAATCTAGTATTTCATTCATAAAATGTAATGCTATATTTTACGTTGTAAATGAGTTTCGTATTTTGTTATGGACCAAAATCTGTATATATGAATTGTAATGTAAATTAAATTGTGTTGCGGTACATAACTATCTATCTATAGATCACTATATATTTATATCTATCTATCTATATCTATATATACCACTCTATCTATCACTCTATCCCACTATCTACAACTCTATCCATCTATACTATCCGTCAAAGAGTTGCAGCAGTTGTAATTACCGTGATAATTAGTCAAACCAAACAATGGTCATCATTATAATCAACAACGTGCAGGGTATCCATTGTATGTTCACCAATTAGTTCTTTCCAATACTACCTTACCTACTATTGATTTATGTATTGATTTATTTATTTTTAAATATATATTTATGTACTGTATATTTAATTATTTATTTTATATTTATTTTTGTCTCGACCTCGGGACTGTAGGCTGTTCAGTAGTAGCTTGTAACTCTTACGAGGCCCCGGAACTATCGATTGAAGTTTTTTTTTTTTTTTTTTTTTTTTTTTTTTTAAAAAGAGACAATGAACGGAGGAAGGAAAAACACAGATAAAACAAAAAGGTCCATGTGCCTAAAGGCATCCTCCATTCATAAAATGTTTGTAACAACTGGCTTCGAGATGTTGGGTGCTTCATATGTGTCGCTCTAGATTGTTTCAGTGGACTTTAAGGTGTGGGTTGCTTCCTTTGAATCCTTTCTGCTACACTAGATGACGACACCTTATTTATGCACGTCACTTGAGATTTATATTGCCATATACTGGTACGCTATTCAATCATCACTACTGTATGCTTACTGTATATTACAATGTTCAGTATGTTATTACAATCACCATCTTACCCAGTACAATACAACGATAGGTTGGCATTTCCACATATTACACTTTTATTTATAATGGACGTACATTTTCTGATAATTTATACTATACCTATATTATATACAGTATATAATTTATACTATACCTATATTATATACCTATATTATATACAGTATATAATTTATACTATACCTATATTATATACAGTATATAATTTATACTATACCTATATTATATACAGTATATAATTTATACTATACCTATATTATATACAGTATATAATTTATACTATACCTATATTATATATATAATCGTTGTTTCACTCTATTGCGACTATTACTTTTCTGGCAACAAAACCCTATTATATAATTATTTACTCCTTTGTTGATACTATTAACCCCTCCAGTACCGGTGCCATATTTCATCATATTCTGGCTGCTATTAGACGATTTTGATTAGCTTAGGGAGATATGTGATAGTTAAAACGCTAATTTAAACAGTCTGTAGCCTTTGAATTGACTAAGGTCCTTCCTAAATTGAATATAATAATTTAATAGCCAGAATATAACTAAAATGACGTCACCAGTGCTGTAGGGTTTAAAGCTATCATTATCATAACCCACACCACATCATCTACCACTACCATTAACAAGACTTGGCTACTATACAGCCTATGTTAAACCCATCATCACACTCTTTTCCTGCATCAACGACGAAGCGCTAGGAATAATTGAACTTGATCATCAATATGTTTCTCTATCAACGCAAAGTTAATTATGAATGCCAAAAGTGAGGGTGATAAACATCTTGTATTAATATTATGAATTGTTTTTTAACAAAGTACTTCCCCGTAGGCTAATGTCTAGAGTGAGTGCATAAGGCCTATCACATGAACGATAAAGGATAGTGATCAATAATATAGTGTTTTAATATGCTTATTTACTGCATATATTTATATATCTGTAATCTTATGTTTTTCCATAATGTAGACTCACTTTTGGAGTTCCATAGGGACAAGTACTTTTTTTGCTTAGGTGATTGAAGGACACAAAATGCAAAGCTGCCTGTAAAGAGTGTCCCTCCCCCTTAGCGCCACGTGTTACCCTTGCACCTCCCCAACTCCCACATATTCACCCAGACCAATGATATGTTTCCTTGATCACATTGCTCCCTCCCCACCTCTCCTCTGGATAGGATTGGACCCACCTGATGACCATACACGCGGCAGGTCTGGAGGGAATAAATACATTTCATCCTTTTCTGAATTTCCCCAGAGGAGGAATATTTGCTATTGCTGCTGCTCTCTCTCTCTCTGTCTGTCGCGCTCTCTTACTCTCTCTCTCTCTGTCTGTCTGTCGCTCTCTCTCTCTCTCTCTGTCTGTCGCTCTCTCTCTCTCTCTGTCTGTCGCTCTCTCTCTCTCTCTCTTGCACTATTTCTCTTCACTGTATGTTTTCCCTGCCTGTCACAATCCCGCTGGAAGCTCCACTGTTAATTAACCCCTTGAGGATTATGATACATATTGACAGTTAGTGTTCACCTTAGAGAGGAATTATTAGAGTGTTTCTCTTTTCCACATTTTCTTACTTTCAAATTTGTACCTTTCTCAATCTCTCCAGCTCTCTTTTTACCACATTCTCTCTCACTCCCTCTTTTACTGTTTTGTGTTCTCTCCCCTCACCCCTTCTCTCCCTCTCTCGCCTCTCAGTCACGATCAGTCAATTGGCAAGGTTTTTTGGTCTTCCCGCTCTCAAATTTCGATGGCCGTCAAAACAATTACGTGCTCCCCTGAGAGTGGTGTGTGTGTGTGTGTGTGTGTGTTTGTGAGTGAGAAACGTATAGACTACAAGACAATCCGAGATGGCAGATTTCGCCCCGCCAAACTGCCTTAAAAATATCGCCATCAACATTCCTGGTATCACGATCATCATTACTAACAGTACTAGTCTAGTTGCCATCCCTATACTTCCTATAGTGAACCCTGCAATGTTTACTACTTCGAACTTTTTCCACGTACATGTGTTCTTTATGGTTAGAAGACTCATATTAACTTGGTTGCTACTTTTGCAACTTTGAGCATTTCCCAGAATTTAAGATGGCAGCCGCCGCCATCTTGAATCTTAAATGTTTTTGCTCAGTGACATAAAGAGTCTTGTAATACCACTTTTTAGGGGTTTTAGAAGGCAGGGAGTCCATTTATGGAAGTACATTTTGTATATGGGGTCAAAGTAAAGGTCAAATCAAAGGTCAAAGGTAAATTTGATCATAAATCAGAAAATATCAACTCTCTTGACGAGTATATGTTCTTTATATTTTCGTTGTTTAGTGGTTTACATCTTTCTTAGTAATTTCAGAGTACGGTGAGTCGGCGTGATCAGCATTAATTCTGTGGTACCCCAGGCCGTCACAATCGTCATGGCTGCTGGAGAGGGAAAGCTCCTCTTCAGTCCGTTTAATGCCAAGGGAGCGTTACAGACATTCAAGACCGTGGCCATGCAGAAGATTGTTGCTACAAGCAAAGTAAAAAGTGATGAACTATACACAACTCTGTCAGGAAGTGATATTCTAGCTCACAAATCATGTTATTGTAGCTATGTATCGAAGAGAAGAAATAATATAAGAAAGAGAAAGGCGACATGGACTGATACTGGTATTTCAAAAATATTTTTGAAATCCTAATGTAGTGACTTTGTTTCAAGCAAGACGTTTCTTGTGTGGGAAAGAGTGTAAGCCAAAAGACAATAACAACCCCCACAGGTGGGTGCAGGTCAAACAATGTACAACTGTAGATAGGGGTGGTGATATCACATTCCAACAACAATTGGAAAACCTCAGTGATGAGAGACAGGACCAGTGGGCTAATGAGATAACGTCAAGACTCAGTGGGTGCACACACTGAAACTGTTATCACACACAGCCAACTGCTCGGCGCTTGTTGGAATGCCCTTCATATCTCCAGTTCCCTTCCCATGCTTGATATAAGTCTGCTCGCTGAACTGATCTGCTGGCACTGCAGTCCCACCATCAGTGTCGACAGATGTGCATCCCTGCCAGTAGGTCCACCTTAACACGCTGGGGAAGGTGGTCCATCTGTCGTACATACCAGCTCAGATAGCGGGCATAATTGGGGTGACTTGTGGCGAACAAATATGACTGCATCGCCTTGAGACAGTGATGTTGGAGGCGGAAGTCACCGTTTCACTCTCTGCGCAGGAACATGAGCGTCAGCAGTGTAGACTTAATGAGGTAGTCTACCCATAGCCTCCCGGTTGGGTGCTTACTGGCTGTCTCCATGTAGTCGCTCAGCTCCTGGTATGTCTTGGTGCCACTCGATTAGTAACTCTGCAGCAACACAGCGATGATGATACGGTATGCCCATGGAGCATTGGTTCAGGCCTTCCTGTTGATGATGCTGGTTATGCCACCAAACGCTGCACTCATGAGAATTTCCACGCCTTTCTTAGTTCCCTAGACAGCCCAGGAAACTCATGAGAGTGTGCATCATGCCTGGGTGAGGTATGAGGTTGGTCCAGCACTGAGGGTTGTTCCATTGGACTAGGCATGCAGTCTGATGCAGTTGGAGGTCCACTGTGAGGTGGGTGTACTGCATCCCGAAAGTATTTAGAGTCCTTTCGAAACACACCAGTGTAGTCAGGACGGTGTTGGGGTGAGCAAGCGGCGATTCTATCATTGGTCTGAACACCACCAGTGACTTGGGCTTCTGGGTAGAGCCTGCCACCAGTCGGTCTTGCTGAGCATTGAAGCCCGCCCACTCAACCGGCTTGTCATCCTCGTGGACTTGTGGCAGCCATCCTGCGTCTCGCTGTTGACTGAACTTAACTGCAGCAGACAGTAGCTTGTCGAAAACAGAGGTGGGTTCAGCTTAGAAGGCCCAGTGTAGTGCTCTAACTGTAAAGCCTGATGTGTGAGTTGAAGATAGGATGCCTTGTGTTTCTTGAGTTGAGAGATCTTGAGCTGCATCACATCAAATGTTTCCTGTGTTGATGATGCCGGCAGGATGATGGGTGAACTCCATGACCATAGCGTGGGTGTTTTTCGCTCCATTGGGGTTTGCGATGTTAAAATCATGTTTATCAGCCCAGCTGAAGATAGGGATGATCTCGGTGCTCAAGCCGAGTTTCTTGTGGTAATCTGACTAGTTATCCGACACGAACTTGGCCACTGACTTCAGTAAGTGTAACACTTCTTCATAGGTGCTTGTGACACCATGCTCGTTGGTCTACTTTATGTCTGCACTGCCAATGTGCTGCTGAATGCACTGGGCCAAGGTCAGTGGCAGCTTGGTGATGGCTCCCTCTGATACGAGGCCAGATACCAGTTAAAGAAGAGTCACACTGGTGCTCTAAATCACCTTTTGATTAGTATAGGCACAGAGGTTATAGTCCCCAGGCCTTGGTGTTGCCATGACCTCACTCCGGATTTTCCTCACCAGATTCTCCAGCTCGTCGTCGTTGCGCATGCTCTTCCTTATCTTGACAATTTTAATGAACTGCCGAGGCTGATTTTAAATCTAACTACACTGTCGCAGCCCTCGATGTGGAGCATGAGCAGCTCATCGCCGAAGTAGGCTATGATGGTAGACACAAACTGTCTTCTTGACACAGTGCCTGAGGCAGCGAAGTATATGGAGTACAGCTCCAATGTCGTCAAGACAACAGACCTCAGTGCCTCCTCCACAGGCGCCATAATGAAGGAGCAGTTCAGAGGAACAAAAGGGAACCTGTTGTAACAGGGGACATGGTACTGTGCATCAGCAGCATGCAGATCAATGACCCCATTGAGTCTTGACGTTATCTTGTTAGCCCACTGGTCCTGGTCTCTCATCACTGAGGTTTTCCAATTGTTGTTGGAACATGATATCACCACCCCTATATACAGTTGTACATTGTTTGACCTGCACCCACCTGTGTGGGTGGTTACTGTCTTTTGGCTTACACTCTTTCCCACACAAGAGACAGTCTTGCTTGAAACAAAGACACTACATTAGGATTTCAAAAACATTTTGGAAATACGAATATCAGTCCATGTCGCCTTTCTCTTTCTTATATTATTTCTACTCTTCGATACATAGCTACAGTAACATGATTTGTGAGCTAGAATATCACTTCCTGACAGAGTTGTGTATAGTTCATCACTTTTTACTTTGCTTGTAGCAACAATCTTCTGCATGGCCACGGTCTTGAATGTCTGTAACGCTCCCTTGGCATTACACGGACTGAAGAGGCACTTTCCCTCTCCAGCAGCCATGACGATTGTGACGGCCTGGGGTGCCACGGAACTAATGCTGATCACGCCGACTCCACCGTACTCTGAAATTACTGAAAAAGATGTAAACCACTAAACAACAAAAATATAAAGAACATATACCAAGGGAGTTTATTTTTTCTGATTTATGATCAAATTTTACCTTTGACCTTTGATGTGACCTTAACTTTGACCCCATATACAAAATGTGATTCCAGAAATGGACTCCCTGCCTTCTAAAACCCCTAAAAAGTGGTATTACACGACTCCTTATGTCACTGAGCAAAAAAGTTGAAGATTCAAGATGGCGGCGGCCGCCATCTTGAATTCTGGGAAATCCTCAACGTTGCAAAAGTAGCAACCAAGCTAATTTGGCTCTTCTAACCATAAAGATCATATTTATGTAAACAAAGTTTGAAGTAGTAAACATTGCAGGGTTCACATTTTGGCAACTAGACTATACTGCTACCACCATTATCACTACTACTATTGTTTCTACTTATTATTATGTCTTCTAAACAAGCAATAGAGTGCCTACAGTTTTAGAGAAACCTTTTGCCTGGGACATTTGTCTATAAAATATGAACATATAGGTGGTCTGGAGAAGCGCTAATTTTGTTTTAACTGACAAATGTCTACTATTTTGTTTCTATGTATGTGAAGGAGACTAAAGGCTACAATTAGACGATTTTATACAGTTTGTAGAAGGGCCTGTGTTATTCAGAAATTATATTTAGCTCATACTTACCCCTTTGAGTCCTAAAGATAGTTTATAAGCTAAAGGAAATCATCCAATGGTAACCAGAATATGATGACAATTACGGTATCGTGCTGAAGGGCTTACAGACTGAATCTGAATTTCGTGCATGTGTATCACCGTTATATTATGGAGAGAGATCGAGAGAGAGATCGAGAGAGAGATCGAGAGAGAGAGATCGAGAGAGAGATCGAGAGAGAGATCGAGAGAGAGAGAGAGAGAGAGATCGAGAGAGAGAGATCGAGAGAGAGAGATCGAGAGAGAGATCGAGAGAGAGATCGAGAGAGAGATCGAGATCGAGATCTTAGAGAAGCACGACAACCTACAGGTATTAAATGTTAGACCCTGCCTAAGAAAGAGAGAGAGATTGTGTGTGTTTTGTTTTATTCAAAATACAAGTTACTGTTGCCATACAAATTTAGTACTATATATCAAAATCCTATATGTATCCTTACAAAATAGAAATACCTAGTACATAACATTACATGCTGTACATGTCTGAGCATGAAGCAGTCAGTCTCTCTCACACACACACACACACACACAGGGTTAATCGAGATAGTCTTTACCTATACAATTCCCACAGATCCTTCCTAAATGGTATAAAATCGACTAATGATAGCCAGAATAAACTGTCAGAAATGCACCATAATCTTCAAAGGATTAACAACATTTGTATTTGGCTGTGGATATGTCCATATTCGAATGGTGTTTTAGCTTAAGAAGGATCTGAAGTAGTGAAAAGGGTTAAATGAGATAGTTCGAAGCCTGGTAATTGTTAGAGGACCTATTAAGCTGAATATAATGTTCTAATAGTAGCCAGAATAAAGCTAAAAGGATGGCGTCAGTATTGAAGGGGTTAATAAATCTGTATCATTCCACTATTCCTATGGTTATTTGTTTATTGATGTATTTATTAATATATCGAGAGAGAGAGAGACAGAGAGAGAGAGGGGGGGGGGGTAGAGGTAGAGAGAAACGGAGAGAGTGTATGTGTGTTTCCTAGTTGACTCAACACAGCCAACTTCTTAATTAACTCTCAACTTCCGGCAACTCCTTCACACACACACACACACAATTACACACACACATACACACACACAAATACACACGCACTAACACACTTAACCCCTTCTGTACAGGCGACATCTTTATATATTTTATATTCTAGCTATATTTAGATGATTTTGTGCAGCTTAGGAAGGATATGTGGTAGCTAAAGGGATTAATTGAGATAGTGTATAGCCTTTTATTTGGTGAACGTCCTTCCAAAGCTAAATAAAATTGTTTAATAGTTGCCATAATATAATGGGAAGGCTGTCACCGGTACTGAACGGGTTAATCAATCAGTGTTTGTAAAAGACATGAACATTATAGACAGAGCTTGATCTAAATAAAGTAACTAACCCCTTCTGTACTGGTGCCGCCCGTTTGACTTTATTCTGGCTACTACTAGACGATTTTAGTTAGTTAAAAAGTGGTCTCCAACAATTAACAGGCTTCGAACTAAACCGCTTAACCCTTTTTACTACCACAAATCCTTGTTAAACTTGTCAAAATACAGCTAGAATAAAATTTAAAAAACTCGCTGGTACAGAAGGGATAATATAACAGGTTTACTAAGAATGGTAGTTTGTATTCATAAAAATTTTGAGATCAGATCAGTATTGTTAAAATACAACAAACAACATTGACTTGAACTGTAAATATTTTTAAATTATGATTTACCCCTTGAGGATTTTAACGCGTTTTGACACTTTCTTGTGGCTATCATTAGACGATGTTATACAACTTCGGAAGGATCTCTAGGAATCAAGAGGGTAAATACTATCTCAATTAACCCTCTCACTTCCATATGCCCTTCCTAATCTGAAAAACATCTTCTAATAATATAACAAATTAAATAAAACAAATAAATGCATATCGGATCTTGAAGGGGTTAAGACTTGGTTGAATACTTGTCACGAACCTGTTTAGAGAGAAACAATGTTAATCGTATTTATTGTAGTCTTCTAATCTGCTGATATGTAGTGATTATTTTGAACAACAATTATTATTACTATTCATATAAGATATGTTTATATTCGTATGTATTAATAGAGATGATGATAATAACACTTGATTGACGGACGATAAAACTTGCTCTGAAAAAGTAAATTCTAGAATGATATAGCTCGGTGTATGTTGTTGAGGTGTTGATGTTCGTATATAGTGTGGGGTCCTAGTATCTTCATGTAATCGATGTTATGTAATTATTATGTTCCTTCCAACAACCAACTATACTCCTAAAATCGATTAATGAAATTTACAAACACATGTAGCAATCCGTGGATTCGAACCCAGGACGTTCACATCGAAAATCAACACCTTATGCATCGCACCACGAGGACAGTTAAAGGATGGTGGACACTGCCTACGATTTATTATGCAACTTCGAATCCTGCATATTAATCTAAGCATGTTGTGACATTAACCACTCCGTTAGAACCGCATGGCTTGTCCTACAGTGACTCGCTATGATCGCCAGGGCAGTGGATGTGGCTACAGTTGATGTATTATTGTGTGCTTTATTTCATATGAAAGCTAATGTCATGGGCAGTCCAGAAAGGCTCTTTGTTTTCGCCCATGTCAAGGCTTTATATATTTAATTGCAAAGTATATGTTTTATCATTAAGTAGAAATGATAGGATTTGAGAGAGAGAGAGAGAGTAGAACAGAGTGAGAAGAGGTGTGCAGTGTTTTTTGCCATGCTTGATGACGTCACAGCTGGCTGGCCTCTTGGAGGAGTTTTTTTACCATGCTTGGTGACGTCATGTTTGGCTGGCTTCTTTGTCATTGGCTGAGGGAATTGTTACCGCTTTTCCTACGCAGCTTGAGCTAGTGCTAGTATATATACAGCTCTCTCGCCACTCTCTCCCTCAGATCTGGTTTCTAGAACGCATCCCTCTTATCCCTTTGATATCTGTCCCTCTCACCGCACCTGAGAACTTTTTCCTCTGCCTATCTCTCTCATTTTCCATATCTTTCACCACCTTTTATTAATATTATACCCCCTCTGGTTAACTCTGCATAATCAGCTTCATGCTGGCCAGTTGTATTGTGCGTTAAGGTCTTATATAACCCATGTATGTTAGTTGTTAAGATAAGTTGATCACGAAGCATTGGTTGGCATTCATATTGTTCAGTACCGCTTCCTATAAATATTAGTGTTCTGCTGGATTAGATAATGCTAGACTAGGAGTCTGATACTATAAGGTATTGTTTTCGATGGGTGCTGGCTTTAGTTAAAAGCTGCAAGACATACCTGAGAACTGGAGTTGATTGGGTAAATTCTAGTCTGTGTGCCATTGAGAGTAGAGCATGCATGAATGAGGGCTTTTTGCCTATACCATTCTGCACTGTTCTAAGCTCGTTGTTTGTCTTTGAGGTAAGCCAAGAGAACGCTTAATATTTCGGTATTAAGGTTTCTCAAGAGAGCTACTCTTCATTATAACGTAATAGTTGACGCACAGACTTGAGATTTGCACTAGGCTATGCGGCATGCCATGCGCACCAGTATCTCGTATCATTGACTCTAGCTAGACTTTATCAGTCACAGTAGACCTTAACCCTCCTCTAGCGGGTGCTCTGTGGCCGTTTTGGGCCTTTCTGGGCCGTTCTGACTGCTATATCAACCATCAGTATGAAAGGAACTGTATTGCGCCGAAAACTAGGTGGAAATCGCTACACAATGACGCCACATACAGCTACGTAGCACTCGTGGAGCACTGACAGTGTTACCTCGAAGATGGAAGTTTAGCAGATTTTGCTACCTTGCTCACTTTTAGCGAACTATTGGTTACACTGTCATCCTCACGCGCGGTGGGGGAACTGGAGTTAGTGGATGGCCACAGATGTCGGACGTATGGATCATTACTATCCCACCCATTTTCACTCTATTTCCACCCTTTTTTCACCCGTTTTTTGCCAGTTTTTTCAACACGACTTAAGTGGTGAGCCGCTTTTTAAGGGTTAAGTATATTAAACCAATTACTCTTTTTATGCATACCCGTTTATGATTACACAAGCATTTCTCAGCCTAGTTTGATGTATTGAGACACAAACGACTTAGGCGCTCTTTTTGTTGATAGGAATACTGCATTGTCGTGGCGATTATTATTATTGTTGTGGTGTTTAGGATATTCTTGGCTCCGACTGCATTATATCTCCTGCCTTTTTGTGTGCATAGCCTGCACGAGCATTGGTCCGCTGCCTGCCTTTTTGGGTTCCATTTCCGATTCGAGCATCTTGATAGCATCTAACATTTAAAGAAGATTCCTTGTTGGTGTTGAAGGACTTTAGTGCACTTTCTTTCATGCAGGAGTGCCTGACATTTATTGATTAAAGTAACGTAAGCTGTAACTTCCCTTACCACCTTACTTTGCATACCATAACCAAGCACCTTCGATTATAGGTAGTAATATGCTGTTTTCACATAACATTAAGCCTAGAGTAGACGCACATTTATTGAGAGTTTGATAGCCTATTATTGCATATAGAACTCTGGAGAGTATTTGTGTTCTTTGTTCACTGGGAATATACATCAGAGGTTGGATCTAGCGCTTTCCGTTGTAGAATTTATGCCATTACTAGTCCAATGAATAAGAACCCTGATATATTTAAACCTCAGTCGTAACAATGTACACATATCCCAACTGCAACTCACGTAGGCTATGCATATGTGAAGGGAAAGAGCAATTAATGGGGCCTTAACCACTAGGGAAGTCCTCTCGATAAACTACCCCTGAACCAATATCAATTATTATGTTCCTTCCAACATCCAACTATACTCCTAAAATCGATTAATGAAATTTACAAACACATGTGGCAGTCCGTGGATTCGAACCCAGGACGCTCACACCGAAAATCAACACCTTATGCATCGCACCACGAAGACCGTTCAAGGATGGTGGACACTGCCTACGATTTATTATGCAACTTCGAATCCTGCATATTAATCTAAGCATGTACACACATCCCAACTGCAACTCACGTAGGCTATGCATATGTGAATGGAAAGAGCAATTAATGGGGCCTTAACCACTAGGGAAGTCCTCTCGATAAATTACCCCTGAACCAATATCAATTATTATGTTCCTTCCAACAACCAACTATACTCCTAAAATCGATTAATGAAATTTACAAACACATGTGGCAGTCCGTGGATTGGAACCCAGGACGCTCACACCGAAAATCAACACCTTATGCATCGCACCACGAAGACAGTTAAAGGATGGTGGACACTGCCTACGATTTATTATGCAACTTCGAATCCTGCATATTAATCTAAGCATGTACACACATCCCAACTGCAACTCACGTAGGCTATGCAAGTATGTGAATGGAAAGAGCAATTAATGGGGCCTTAACCACTAGGGAAGTCCTCTAGATAAATTACCCCTGAACCAATATCAATTATGTTCCTTCCAACAACCAACTATACTCCTAAAATCGATTAATGAAATTTACAAACACATGTGGCAGTCCGTGGAGAGAGAGAGAGGGAGAGAGAAAGAGGGGGGGAGGGGGTTATGAAACATTTATAATAAGTACTTGAAGTACCTGTATAATCTATGTTTTTGACCCTGTGGTTCCTGTGTGGTTCCTGTGGTTGTAGTTGAGGGCTGACAGCTATCGCCCCGTGGTCCACGCCGTTGTGGCGCCGCCACTGTACATCCCACCGGGGTCCTGTTATGTGTGGGTGTGGGTGTGTGGTTATACATGCTTATTTATACCAAATAATTACGGCTGGAGGACCCAGATTAACCCAAATATAATTGCCTCAAATGGTTACAATCAGAATCCATTACATTTGTAAATCATAGAACAGGAGAGACCAACGTAAACAGTGTAGGCCAACTATCTATGATATATTTATGGAGAATAACTAAAATTAGAATATATACACTATGGAAATTACTCTTCCATTCTGCAGTAGCGGAATCCTACAACTAGTATGCCCTATACTCTGTCAGAAGGCAGCCCATTGTATAACCATGGCATTACATCCTTCCACCTCTAATCTACCATTCTCTCGTTGCACTGTACATTCTAAAAAACATATATTATAAACTGCAAATTACGACCTTGGTGTTTTTAAGGAGAGATGGTGGATTTGTCTGGCTCCCCTTCTCTCTCACGTTAGCCTCATTAGTTTTCAGATTTTTAGACGTTCGGTCCATACTTTGGCGATTTTAAGACTTTTCGCCCCATTTCTCACATTTCGTTCCAACTAAGTGTCAATTTAGGAGGAACCGGTCTTCGAACGGGACATTTTTCTATCGAATGCAAATGTTGTAGAACCGACCACCCATAAATTGTTGATGGACATTGATCACAAATATTTAGCTTGGAACTGTATAAAGTCCACGGGGAGAATGTTGGACTGACCGACACTTCATTTCCTAACGATCGCTCGGGAAGGTTCAGCCAAGCGGAAATAAAACTTACAGCGAACTGAATTTTGCTGGAAACTGCTGGACTCCACGATGTTAATATTTGCTTCGTCAAATTACTGAATTGTTGAAATATATTATAAGAGAAAGTTTGATTTTGATTGTATTTTTATTTATTTATACGTGTATTCATTTATTATAATTTTGTTTTCCTGTGACGAGTGTCTCTCCCAAAGCCAAAAGAGTATCTGAGACCCAAATTCAACGTATGTTGGGGTCAAAATACCTGGACACACTAAGTTTAAAGCAGTCTAAGTCATATGATTAAGGAAAGGTTGATGGAGAGAGAGAGTTCCAGAGTTCACCTGTTTAATAGCAGACAGACTGAGACAAATTTATTTCTTGGGTTGGAGAGCAGGACAGAATAGGAGTGGGATAGTGTTGAAAGGCAGGTGCCTCTCACTCTTCGTAAGATACAAGGTATGTACTGAGAGAGCTCTGAAGAACACTGTTGTAATAGCTATGGATGAGTAAAAGAGATTGACATTGCACATTGAGACACATTGAGACACATTGCACATGAGGCATTGCAGCGTGTATCCTGAGATTTTAGGAACATAGTAAGGAGGTGGTGGGCTGATAAGACAGAATGCTTTGGGCTCCACCCGTTAGAGAAGTGTTGTATGGTGGGAACCTCCCCACACATGCATACAATACTCGATACATGGGCCCACTGTGTGGGTAAAGAACCCTCAAAGACGATTGATCACACCTAACTTCTGAAAGCCGTTTTAGCAAGAGGGGTAATAAGATCTTTCCAAGAAAGTTTAGTGGAAAAGGAGGCATCAAGGATAGTAAGAGAAGATGAGGGATTGATTTGTATATTATTGGAGAACATGGGATAGTCGCATGGAATATTGTGATGGGTAGACAGATGGAGATATTGGGTTTTGGTAGCATTGAAAGTAACAACATTTTCTCTGCCCCAATGATAAATTATTGACAGATCAACAGATATGAACGCCAAGAATGAGGGGAGATTTGGAGTGATTTTGAGGAAGGAGGTTGTGGAAATCTAGTTGAATAGTGTAGGGTAGAGTTTTCAACATGTGAGTGGATAGGATTAGAGGTACTGTTGAGAAGATAATTACTGAAAATGTGAAATAGGACTGGGGTTAAGGATTGGAAGTGAACGATGGCCATCCACAACTGCAGCTATGGAACGACTAAACAAATATTTTTAGATAAAGGCACAGATAGAGAGATAGAAGCCAAAAGGAGGTAGTTTGGAAATTTATAATTTGTGCCAGACTCTATCAAAAGTTTGTTATATGTCTTGTGTAATAGAAAAAGTCTCATGACCAAGAATTAGTAAGGTAGGAAATTCGATCAACCAGTAGAGTCTCCTTTAAGAAACTTTACTTTCGATCTGCAAAAAAAGGTGGTGAGGTGTCAGATGCGCAGGACATTTTGAATTTTAAACAGATTCGAAAACTTTATAATTATATACAAGATGCGAGGACAATTGGACGAAAGTTGGATGGTTGAGAGCGGCCACTTTTTTGAGCCAGGTTTAATTAGAGCAAACTTCCAGCAAAAAGGAAAAGTGTTGCAGCTAGATGAAAGACAGAGGTGGAAGAGTTTATCTAGACAAGGAGTCGGTACAGAGGCACAGTGTTTTAGTATGACAGGAGGGTCACCATCTGGCCTATATACCTTGTTTGTAAATGTACAGCCGTCAAAATATATATATATTTTTTTCCATGGAGTAAGGTGGTAGTAATACTGAACGGTAGGGAGCTATACCACCCACCTCCCTTTGAATCTTTCGGGGTTTCAGTATGGAATTAGGAGGAGGGGAGGTGGAAGGTAGAGCTGTCCACCATGCAGTGTTACTAATAGTGGAGCAGATAACTGCAAATTTCAGGAGAATTGTTCAAATGGTGATGCAAGCATGAAATTTGGTACATGTACCCTTCAAGTTCCATTCTTCTCAGAAATACCGCTGGCCACGCGAAAATCCAAGATGGCGGTCATTTTTCAAGATGGCTGCCGTGCCTGACCATATATTGCTTAATTTTTTTTTAATTATTACCTGGTGAACATTTTAAGAGCAAACTGTTTCTTGCTAACCAGATTAATGAGAAGCACTGTTTTAATCATTGTCATAGTCTATAATTGGAATTTTAGAATGGCATCCAAGATGGCGTCCATTAATTTCATATGTTCATATCTAAGCAACTCCTGAACATATATACATGATTTTTGGTGTGCACATACATTCATTGGGTCAGATAATCCAATGGAGCCATTTTCACATTTGTTAGTAAGGACTGAGGCAGTGATGAGATCTTGCAAATATAATAGAGTGATGTCAACACACAACCAGGGCACACTGGTAACATCCCTGCTGTGCAACTCAGCATGGGGTTCAGTGTCAGCTTATTTTACTGTACTATACTATAAGTTGTAGTGTAGTTTAATTTAGTGTCCCAAATGATTTATAACAGCCCCATATCAATTACTTACTAGACAGTAGTTGGTAGTTAGTAGATAGAGTTAGATAGCCGCACCTGAATTGACAGGGTGTGCCAGCGCGGGAGAGCCGAGCCAAGGGTAAGGGGGCTATACATGACTTGCTCATGTACTTACCTGGATGGTGTACAGATCACACGGGACTTAAATGGCACTGGATGAATGATTGGGCTAGGTGTAGGTCACCCGAACCTAGTTGTATCCCATAAACTAATGTGTGTGTAATTTCGTTAAGGTGGTAAAAGGATAAACCCTCGGCCTTAATCAGAAAGCAAAATGGCAGATTCAAAATCCATTTTTCCCATAAGACAAACTGACTGGTCAAAATGTTGTCTTTGCCAGAAAGACAAAATAGGTGAAGATTTAACATCACCTAGAACCCATTATTCCCTTGAACATGACGGTTATGCCATGCTGGCTACCAATATATCGATGTTTCATGAAATCCAGGAAATGCCATTGATCGTGGATCCAACAAGGCTTGATGAAGGTGACGGCATAGATGCCACTTTGAGAAGAAATCAGGCAAAATACCATGTCAACTGCCGGTTGTTGTTTAACAACAGCAAGCTGAATCGCGCAAGGAAACGCCGATCTAATCGTCAAAGTAGTGAGTCTGAAGACAATCATGCAAAGCATCGAACTAGCTATGATGGTCTAACTTGTATTTTTGTGAGAAAGTGGCACCTGCATATGATCTCAGGCAGGTAATGACCATGAACCTTAACAAGAGGCTACAAGAGTGTGCAGAGGCACTTAACGATGGCAAGCTTCTTGCTAAATTGAGTGGTGGAGATGCTATTGCACAGGAGCTAAAGTACCACAGAGTGTGTCTCAGTGCCCTCTACAACAGGGAAAGGTCCCACCTGAGAAACCTTGAGAAAAGCTCAAGTGCCACTGATCTGGAGCCAGATGTTTATCCATTAATTTTATCAGAGCTGGTGACATACATTGTCGAAAGCAACCTATGCTCAGAAGAGCCAGTCACATTTCGCCTGGCAGATATATGCCACCTTTATCAACAGCGTCTGGCACAACTTGGTGTGGATTTACCACGTGTAAATTCCACCAGACTGAAGGATAAACTTCTGGAAGAAATTCCAGAACTTGAAGCTCATAGAAGTGGAAGAGATGTACTTCTTGCATTTCAGAAAGATGTGGGCAAAGCAATTACCCAAATTTCTGATTTTTCAGATGCACTCATCACTGCTAAAGCAGCAAAGATTCTAAGAAAATGCATGCTTGAACATCAATCAAAATTTGATGGCACATTTCCAGCTGGTTGTGTGCAAAATGCCATACCTCCCCTTCTGCTTCAGTTTGTGGGGATGGTTGAACATGGAGCTGACATAAAGTCTCAACTGAGATTTGGAGTTTCAAAGTCTGATCAGGCCATTGCCCAATTGATGCAGTTTAACTGCTACTCCCGATACAAAGAGGGAGCTGCTACACATAGGCACTCAAAAGACAGAGAAACACCATTCCCAGTCTACATGGGACTCTCAGTCTATGCCAAAACCCGGAAAAGAAACCTGGTCGAAATGCTGCATGAGCATGGCCTCAGCATCTCATATGACAGGGTGTTGGAGGTCTCAGCTGAATTAGGAGATGCCACAGCCAACAAGTATGTCGAGGAGGGTGTGGTCTGTCCACCAGTTACTACATAAAGAGTTGTTCACCACTGCCGTGATGGACAACATCGACCACACCCCTTCCGCAACAACTGCCACAACCTCCTTCCATGGGACTAGCATTTCTGTATTTCAACATCCCACCAAGGTAAATGGTGGCCAGGAGCGTCAAAAACTCAGGCTTGGACCTGAGAAAGTTAAGGCCGTTCCAGAACTTCCTGACACATTCACAAACATTACTCCTGCATCCTTCAAAGCAAAGAACCCCCTGCCACCAAAACTTCCACTGCCATAGCCAGCCACAGATGTCTTCGGCCCACAACTGGCCATGGAGTACCAGTGGCTAGAGAAAGTAATAGTGACTGAGGAAGTAGATGGTGCAGTGAACTTAACATGGTCAGCACATCATGCTTCAATGAAGAGAGGCCCAGAATTTGAAGTAAGCATTACTTCATTCCTTCCTCTTCTACGGGACCAAGCTCACTCTGTTGCTACTGTCAAACATGTGATGAAGAAAGTACAGGATGTAGTAGCTTATCTGTACCCTGGTCAGGTACCTGTTATCGCAGCTGATCAGCCAATCTATGCCCTTGCAAAACAGGTGCAGTGGCAATGGCCTGACCAATATGGAGAGAACAAGTACCTGGTCATGTTTGGAGGTCTGCACATTGAGATGGCAGCGCTAAAGTCCTTGGGCACTCTCCTCAAAGACAGCGGGTGGACAGGAGCCTTGGTGGAAGCAGGTGTGGCTTCATCAGGCACTGCAGAATCTTTCCTGTCAGCTGCAAGTGTTACCAGGACACGTCAAATGCATCAGGTTACAGCATGCAGCCTGTACAAGCTCCTGAAAGCTGCATATGTGGATCACTGTGCAGAGCTACCAGATCACAAAGAAGAGACATTCAGCTTTGAGGAGTGGTGTGCCATTCATAAAGAGCAAAGCCCACAGTTCCACTTCTGGCACATGGTGCTGTCAATGGAGCTTGTCATCTTCTTGCTCATCAGATCTTTCCGTGAAGGCAACTTTGCTCTCTATTGCCAGGCAGTGAGTGAGTTAATCCCCTTCTTTTTTGCCAATAACAATACAAATTATGCCAGGTGGCTTCCAGTCCACCTGAGGGACATGCTCACTCTGGAGAGCACACACCCTGAGCTGTCTCAAGAATTCAAGAAGGGAAACTTTGTTGTCCACAAGACAAGTCGTGACTTCTCCGCAATGGCCCTTGACCAAGCCCATGAGCAGGCCAATGCCATCATCAAGGCTGATGGTGGAGCCATTGGGCTCACTGAAGACCCAGCAGCACTTTGGCGATGGATGGTTGCTGGTCCTGAGGTAAGCCGTTTGGTGTCCCTGTATGAACAAGAGGCTCAAGCTAAAGAGTCAAGTGAACACACAGCTCACCACGAGCAAACACCGCAGGCACAGGTGACTTTCCTGGAAAGAGTCAATAAGCTGTCTCTGACTTTGCAAGAGTTGGGCAGTCCTTTCCAGGATGACAGTCAAGAGCTGTATTCTATTGACAACAAAGACATAGCTCACCCCAGCTCAGTGGAACTTCTGCAGATTCACTTGGAGAGAGGCCAAACTAAATTCCAGGACTTTTCTGAAGCCTTAGCAAATAATCCAGTTTCCTTCTATGAGTCAATCAAGAGGAACAAACTGATTTCTTCAGGCAGGAATCTGCTCCTATTAAGCACTCAAAGCAGAAGCTTCTGAAGGAGGACTACAAGCTCTTCTCAAAGCTGTTCATCTCCTGTCAGAGCAGACAGTGTGATCTGCAGGAGTTCTTCCAGCATGAGAATCAGGCATTCCCAGCTGCACTGAGTGAGGGTGGAAGGCTGTACACTTGCCAGAAGTCTCAACTGACCTCTATCTTGGAGACTCATGTTACATCAACAGACGAAGAACCAGAGACCGATGTCCTGATTGTAGATGGGTCTGCTTTGGTCCATGTCTTGCCACCAAAGAGAGGAAAGACTTATGAGGGCTATGCAACTCTGGACTTCCTGCCATTTATTCACAGCTATGCTACGAAGTACAAGACAACACATCTTGTCTTTGATGTGTACAACCCATCCAGCCTCAAAGCCGAGACCAGGTCTCAACGTGGCCAGGGAGGAAGACGCAAGGTGACAAACAAAAACAGCATTCCATCCAATTGGCGTAACTTCCTTAGGCATAATGACAACAAGACGGAGTTGTTCCAGTTCCTGGCAGACATGGTTGCCCAAATGTCTGCACCAAACTTGGTAATTGTCACAAAGGGATCTGCAGTCCTCAGCACTCATGAAACTGGTCTTCAATGACTGGACAAGTGCTCTCATGAGGAAGCTGACAGCCGCATCTTTGTGCATGCCAAATATGCTGCAGAACATGGGAGCAAAGCCGTCATGGTCAAGGCAAATGATACAGATGTTGTGGTCATTGCAGTGAGTGCCTTTCCAGCCCTTCAGAGTTTGGGGCTAGAGCAGTTATGGGTGGCATTTGGTCATGGTGAAAGCCGGCGCTGGATCAGTGTGCATGGCCTGTATCGCTATATGGGGCAGGAGAAGGCTAAAGGCATGTTATTCTTTCATGCCTTCACAGGGTGTGACACTGTTTCAGCCTTCCGTAACAAGGGAAAGAAAACTGCCTGGCAGACATGGGATGTTTGTCCAGAGGCCTCCCCTGTCTTCTCCAAGCTGAGCCAGTATCCTCTTACAGTGGAAGATGGTGACCTGGAGATACTGGAGAGGTTTGTCATACTGATGTATGACAGGTCTAGCACTGCTACCACTGTGGATGAGGCCAGGCTTGACATGTTTGCCAGAAAACAGAGGCCTTATGAGGCCATTCCACCAACAAGAGCAGCTCTGCTTCAGCACACTAGACTAGCTGCCTTCCAGGCTGGTTGTGTTTGGGCCCAAGCAACCCAGTGTCAACCAGAAGCAGAGAGTCCTGCTGACTGGGGATGGCAGAAGGTTGGTGAAGAATGGCACGTCTTCTGGACAGCCAACTCCCCCATAGCCAAGAGTTGCGAACAGCTGACCAAATGTGGCTGTAATCAGACTGTCGTGGCAGGTGCAAGTGCTACAGACTGGGTCTCTCCTGTACAGCTCTGTGCACTTGCAAATGTGAGGTGTGAGTCTTTGATTCTATGGTATTTTTACTAATGTTATTTGTACTCAATGGATATGTATAAATGGTGTGAATTAGGCCGTTTCCTACGATATAATCTTCCTTCACTTTGTCTAGTTACTTATGACCCTGATGAGTTAATAATGTGACCAGTCTTTCTAATTCTCTGACCTCAAAAATGTAGGATTAGATGAAAAAATCATTTGTCTAGCTCTACTAATAGCCAAGAAATCACAAAATTTGTCTTTAACCCCAGAAGGCCGATACACTACTCAAATAGCACGGCTTTAAATAGCCTTTAAATAGCCTGCTGATGGCTGCTATTTACTTGTATGACGTCACGGTACTTTTGCGGTAATTTTCACCGAGTTTCAATATCACCGAAACTACCGTGATGTCAACACAATGGGTTTAAGGAAATTTCACTATGGCAAAGGTGCGTAAACACGGAAAATCACGGAAAAGTTACCTCACGAAAACAAGTAATATCTCAGTAACTACTGGGCCTATGGAGCTGAATTGTTTTACGAGACAAAAGCTGAAAGTGACCTCTCTCACATGGTTTATGACTCATTTCTCTATCTTTATTCTTTGATTAGCTATTAAACCATAAACACTACCGAAATTCGCCAAAAAAATCCGGCCTCCTCGGGTTAATGGCGGCCATCTTGGACGCCATCTTAGTTTAAGTCTAATATGCAACTGCTTTGGACAAAATTACCTTCACTTACCACGTTAGAGCCAAAACAAAAATGGATTGGACAGTATTCATGTCTTTTTTCTTTCAATTAACTGACCCATAACAGTAGGGCTCAGTCAGATGTGTCGGCCATCTTGAAAAATGGTCGCCATATTGAATTTTTGCGTGGCCAGCGGTATGTGCTTTGAAAGGGAGCTTTGAAGAATACCTGTACCAAATTTCATGCTTGCATCACCATTTGAACGATTGTTTCACTTATCTGCTTCACTATAACATCTTAGTCCCCGGAAAAGGACACACACTTATTCTGACGGCTGTACATAGGTAGGACTAAGGGTAGATATATATAAGTTAGTTCGCTCACATACTGTTTCCTCCAATCACAATGTTTTTTTTATATTATGTTCACCCGTTGGCCCGGTGATTATATATATATATATATATATATATATATATATATATATATATATATATATATATCAGGTTGAGAGACTCAGACCAAGAATGAGAGCAGAGACAGACTAATGAGCTGGAAAGTGTGAAAAGGAACAACTTGAGACTTACATGAACGAAGGCGGTGCTGGTTGGGGGGGCGTCGACTGACTGGGGACAGAGGTGCATGGGGGCGGTTCGTTCGTGGCCACCCCTTCGGGGATCACGGCGTCAGGCAATAGATAGATAGATAGATAGATAGATATATACTGTATATATATATCAGTGTTTTTCAGAGCTCTCTCAGTTCTGCAATATACGGTATTAGGTAAGGAATATGATCTAGAAGTTTACTATTGGGCTCAGGACTTCTTGATCGTGACTGTACACCCCAACCTGTTCACATTTCCTCCCGCCACCATCCCAATATAGTCTGTCAGTCATAAAGTTTTACAGCACAATATTTGCACCTGTCAAACTTTAGTTGCTCATATTTCGTTGGCTATATAGGCTATTTGTTCAGGTTTCCATCATTCGTTGTTGGTTTGGTGTTTGTATTAGTTATTTTTGTTTAGTTTTATTTACCTTAGATTGATCATCTGTATATTAACTTGTCTCTTCATAGTTTAAAATTGATTCCATTACATATGAATGCATTGTACAGGATTGTTTAGTTATAATGTACTACCATGTTTTTTGTTTGTAATTCTCCCTACCAAGGTTTGCCAGGAGTTGAGTTATTTACGACCTACTATGGGTTTCAGAGGCCGTGTGGCATCTTTTTTCGGGAATAACTTATAGCACTACCATCATCCGATTACTGATAATGTTGGAGTCACTTATAGTGTAACGCATTCAACGTTATTAGCCACCCATTAAACTCAATATCAGAGTCCGTCATTACACAAATAACTAAGAATTACAATTACTTTTTACCGAACATAAAATAACATATAACATGCATCGTTGAATGAAGGATAATACATTGATGAAATGTATGGGTGTAAGTTAGTTAGATAGTTGGCTCTTTGTTTACCACAGCTTATCCAAACCTAATATATAATGTATCTTTATAGCAAGAGTTAGAATATACTGAACAGCCACCACCAACCTAACACCGTTACTCTTGTACCGCGCTGGGAACAACCTCAGGGGACCTTCAACACATAAACTAGGGCTATTCTATAATTTGTTTTTCTATTTGAGTCACACACACACACACACACACACACACACACACACACACACACACACACACACACACACACACACACACACACACACACACACACACCTCCCCGTGGCGTAACGGATAGCGCGTCTGGCTCACAACCAGAAGGTCCCGGTTTCGAGACCCGGGCGGGGAAGAGATATTTGGGCAAGTCTCCTAACGGTGTAGCCTCTGTTCACCTAGCAGTATAATTAGGAACCTGGAATAAGTGGACGAAGTTGTGACGTCCCATCTGGGGTTGGTGATCGGTTACAAGGTGAGATGGGTATCGTACTGGTCAACCTAAGCTACTGGTCAACCTAAGCCTACGGGTGAGACTGGTGCCATAGTGAGAATGGTACCGTACAGATTAACCCTAAGCCTTCGTTACCAGATGTCGCCAATTGGCTAAAATACAGACTACACACACATCCACAGCCATTCCAACGATACATAAACACTTAACATGTATTTCACGCAATACATTCCCAGTTAAGGAGGCGTGATAATAATGAGCTTAGCTCGCCTTGGATTCCCCTTGACGAACAAGTAAGTGAGTAACACATACACACACACACACACACACACACACACACACACACACACACACACACACACACACACATACAAAGTAGAGAACATACACGGAGAAAATGCACAGTTATTTTCTTCATTCAACATACAGACACGTACTACATTTCGGAGAACCCTTCAATACTGAGGGAAAATCACAAATGTCAGAGAAAAACATCCACCATTCATGAACAATACTGTTGACACCTTGGAGGTTACCTATGCTCACAGAGTTTTGAAGCATTAACGCTAAATACGTTTGAAAAATAAATAAATATATAAATAAATAAATAAATAAACGGAACAGAGCTACATATACTGTATGTATATGGAAACTAATCCAGAAATATGTATGTGAATTCATAGGACGATCCATTTCATCCATTTTGCATCTGTTAGCAGCAGCCATGGTTGATTATTATATTGTTTGCATTTGCACTAGCATATCAGAACGTCTTGAAAGTGTGGCCATGTTAACCCCCTCTGTACCGAGACGTCTTTTTCTTTTTATTCTAGCTATATTTAGACGATTTTCAGCAGTTTAACACTCAAAGAGCGGGTGGTGGAGTATATTCACTGTGCCGCCCAGCGGGTTTTTTTACCATAAATGGGGTTCCGTGATCTTTTTCATGCATAAACAAGAGCCAGAGCGTAATATAAGTATGTATCCCTGAAAGGGCATAAATTGAGCTTTCGAATGACACCCGAACCATCCTTCTACGATCACTGGTTGTCTTGCAACGATCTTGCAACCGAAGGGCAAAATCGCTAAAATACGGTAATTTCGTTACATAATTACGTGTGTAGCGAGTGAGAGAGGGTGGAGTAGTGTGGAGTACATGTCAGTGGGCCCACGACGGTCATGGCGAGCGGTCATGAGGCAACCTACGTTCCTCCCACAGCTCGGCTCTCTCTCAGAGCCAATATTGCGGCAAAATTGCACACAGACTTAAGTCGGGCCCCGTCACATAGTCCATTGTTCTCCATACGGACTTAAGTCGGGCCCCGATTGACAAGGGTTAAGAAGGATCTGTGGTAGTATAAAGGGTTAATTGAGATAGTTCAAAGCCTGTTAATTGTTGGAGGCCCTTTTTAAACCTAATAAAATCATCTAATAGTAGCTAGATGAAAATAAAAAGACGTCGCCGGTACAGATGGAGTTAATGGAGGAAATTACAAATTATGAAAGAAGAATGCGCAATTGATTGATTCATTGTATAGCCTAATTCTCCTATTCGACGAGACAGAGGAACGGGCGAGGGAACGCGAAAGTGGTTACGGACCCTGAAAATAGGTACTTTAAATGTTATTTCTGTTCGGGGTCTGTCTCGTGTCGGCCACCCCCAGCATTGGGGTATGTGCCTGAGTACATACATACATTGATTTTATAAGGATATTTTCCCAGTTAATAATGTAAGTCAAGGGGAGGAGTCAACAGTGCCGACACCCACAATCCCTTACACAGCAGAGTACACCAAACTCTGCTGGAGGCCTTGAGTTTGTGTAATGCCTTCAGCACCATCATGACACCTTTTTAGTTTTGATTCTGGCAGAAATTTAACGATGTTATACAGTTTAAGAAAGACTTATGTTATTCAGAGGGTTTTTCGAGATCGTGTTGACTTCTTTGAGTTCTAGAAGTAGATTATACGCTAAATATATTCGTCTAATATGAGGAAATTACGTAATGGTGCATGGTGGTGAAGGGATTAATAAATGTATGGTTTCGTCGACTTATTTCTTTCCTCTCCTTCCACGAACCTACTCTTTCTCCTTTGTTTTCTTCATCTCCCTTTCCCTCTGCCGTCCCCCAAGTATAGGTTCTCCACCTCCGGCCATACACTGTCTGCTATACCAGTTCCCAGTTACTGCCTTAACTCTCTGTTTTAGTTTCTTTGTTCATAACCTTGAGTAACCTTCTTGTCTCTCTCTCTCTCTCTCTCTCGATATTAAGGGGTTTTGACATAATTGATACAAAACCACTGTTAACAATCAATTATAGTTAATCAACTCGCAGAAGTGGACTGACATAAGTGACCAGGAGGGTGAATCTCGATGTCACCTCACACACAGTGTGGTCAATGAGTGGAACAAATTGCCGGGGGAAGTGGTAACATGTTATACAACTGAGGCATACAAAAGGAGGCTAGACATTAATTTCAAAGAAGTTTTTTCTGTAATACTCACTTATGAGATCGTTCTTCCCTGTTATAGTTCATGCCGACCTAAGGTAGGAGGGGATGGTGGGTGAAGAGAGAACCTTCTGCTATATTGTCCTAATATTCTGCATAATAAGAAATAATATAGTAGATTTAAGTCAAGGCTGCCTAGTAGGGCACATACACAGTATGTGCAGTCTGTGATTATAATTAACTATCTCTCTCACTGCACACCTCAATTTACATACATACATAAACTTGCTTTCATCCACAATTCAGGCCGTTATCCCGAGATAGACCAGGGTATGCAAAATAATGAGTCCTTGTTAGCTGCTCTCGGCAGAAATATTTATCAGGCCGGTAGAAGAATTGAGAATGAGGTCGTGGGGTTAGGGGACCAAAACAGAGAATGCAATGTTAGATTTTACGAAATGTGACATAACTGTTTTAAGTGTTTCAGTTATCATTGTCATATTATATCGTTGTTGCCTTAGAGAGTATATACTTGGAAGTTCATTAGTCGTGGAAAGTTATATAGTAATTATATTTTTAGTAAAAAGTTAGTAATCTTTAGACGATTTTACACTGTTTAGGAAGGATTTGTGATAGTCAACGAATAATGGAGATTATTTATGGAGATTTAATACACATTTTTCATTACCAGACGTCCTTCCTTCATATAATTGTTTAGTAATAGCCAGAATAAAGGAATTATGGCGTCACCCGTACTGAGGTGGTTAATAGATTGAACAAAAACCAACACCATATATATATAAATAATAATACAAATAAAAAGTTTACGAAAACAAATTAATACACTATTAAGAATACTCTTATTAATAATTTGTTAAATGTTAAATAGTTCTTAGCCGGGCTATCCACTAAATGTAGATCAGTAAAGAGTGTTCCTTATTGTACATACCATGTTAGTACAGCATAGCATACCATTAGACACGCTAACCATTCTCTCTGGTTAAAGAATATGCTATACAAATCGAAATCTATATACATTCACTGCATATTAATTTACCACAAAGAAAGTTGCTTAAATGGAAATTGTTTTTCTATGTGTATGAAGGAGACAAAAAACAAAGCTGCCTGTAACAATAATATTGTCTCCCCCAATGGTTAAAAAACGAGTGACGGAGCCAAAATCAAGGTACATTATAGGTAATTTTGAAGTTTTGGAAATATGTCTGGTGAGCTTATTTAGTGTAGTAACACTAATAGGAGTACAAAGGAGTACAAAGGAGTACAAAGGAAATCGAGCAACAACAGTTCTAGTGACCCTTCTAGGCTGCTTGTCCTCCAAAACACTGAGGATCAAGTGTCCAAACAGTGGTTTAGAGTGGGTAAGGGAACATTGGAAAGGGAACTAATGTCCGTGGCAGGATTAGAAAGTTAGTAGGGGACAGATTGGTTAGTAACTGAGGGGGGGATAAAATAAAGTTATATATTTACAAACGCAGTTAGTCGCGGGTTTGATGCGAGATATTTGTCTAGGCGGAGTTTAAATGAATCAACGGTGCTGCAGTCTATAACGTCTCGGGAAGCCCATTCCACAAGTTGACAACTCGATTGAAGAAGAAATTCTTAGATTCGTGCGAGTTATAAGATTTACCAATAATTTTGCAACCGTTTCCCCGCGTGTAATTAGATTGGTCGATAGTGAAGTACTTACTACAGTTCATATTGTCGATGCCTTTGATGATTTTGAACACTTGAATTAAGTCACCTCTTAATCTGCGCTGGGTTAAAGGAAATGGATTTAATTATCTAAGACACTCTTCGTATGGTTTGTTCTTTAGGCTAGGTATCATTTTGGTAACTCTACGTTGAACTCGTTCTAGCTTGTTTATATATTTTTGGTAATAAGGGCACCAGGATTGAACGCAGTATTCCAGAAGAGGGCGGACTAAGGAATTGTAAAGGGTTAGGATAACTTCTTTGGATTTATGCTCAAATGACCTGCCTATAAAGCCAATTATTTTGTTTGCCTTAACAACTTCTGAACATTGTTGACTCGGTTTTAGGTTACTCGATATTGTTACTCCCAGATCGGTTTCTCTGTTTACATTCTTAAGCTGAGTGCCATTCATCGAATAGTTTGCTTTCTCATTTAGGTATCCGATATGTAGTACTTTACATTTATCCGCATTGAAACTCATTTGCCAAATTTGGGCCCAACATGACAATTTATCTAGATTGTGTTGCATATCGTCAACTTGTTCTTTTGAGAGTACGCTATTTGCAATTTTTGTATCGTCAGCAAATTCTGAGATTGTACAGGTGAGACCCTCATCTATGTCGTTGATGTAAATTAGAAAGATAATTGGTCCTAGTACCGATCCCTGGGGTACCCCGCTACTTATATTGGTCCATTTAGATACCTTACCGTTTATGACTACTCTTTGCTTTCTGTCACTGAGCCAATTTTCTATCCATTTCAACACATCGTCTTGTATTCCATGCGCTTTTAGTTTTAGCAGTAAACGTTTGTGGGGAATTTTGTCAAAGGCCTTTTGAAAATCAAAGTATATAATATCTACAGCTTTACTCTCATCGTAGAGGTCGAGGATATCGTGGAAGAAGTCTAAGAGGTTTGTTAAACAGGAACGTTTTTTACGAAAGCCATGTTGAGTATCTTTAAGTATGTTATTTTCCTCTAAGTGCTTTACGAGTCTGTCTCTTTATGACCGTTTCTAGCATTTTACATACAACTGAGGTTAAGCTAATTGGACGATAGTTACTGGGTAGGGATTTGCTGCCTCTTTTGAATATCGGTGGTACGTTGGCTAGCTTCCACTGATAAGGCATAGTTCCAGACTTCAAGGATTTATTGAATAGTAATGTCAGTGGTTTGGAAAGCTCATCCTTAGCTTCCTTTAGAACTCTAGGCGAGATTGTATCAGGTCCAGGCGTTTTATTTACCTTGAGTTTATCTAAACAATTCAATACTTCTCTCTCTGTAACGGTGATATTGCTTAGAACATCTGAATTATCAATCTGAATCGGCGATGGTGTAGGGATATCACTGAGGTCTTCTGTTGTAAAAACTGATGCAAAGAAGGTATTGAGGGCATTACTCATTTGTACTTCGTCTTTGGTGTATTCTCCATTTTCATCGACTAACGGTCCAACAGTTGAAGTAACTACTTTTTTCTTTCTGATATAACTATAGAATTTTTTCGGGTTTGTTTTACTTTGATTCGGAATATGTAACTCTAGGGTCTTCTTACTTTGCTTAATTAACTTTTTGGCTTTGCGTCGTAGCTCTACAAATTTCACCTGTTTTTCGTCATTTTGTGAGGATTTTAATCTATCATTTGCACATTTTTTTAGCAAGCAGACAGTCTGAAATATCTTTATTCCACCATTTGGGTTTATTAATATGGCCTGGACGCCGTATTTTCGATGGTATGCAGTCTTGCACTGCTTTTAGGTAATTGGTTTCAAATAACTTCCAAGATGTATTTATATCGTTATTGTTAATTAAAAAGCTCCAGTCAGTTTCTTTAAACATAGCTCTAAGTTTATGAAAGTTTGCTTTCTTGAAATTAGGGACTTTTTCGATGCTACTATTTGGTTCGTTACTAGTACACTTTAAAGTGAAAGTTATCGTACGATGGTCGCTGTTACTGAATTCATCACCAACATTCAAATTCTCTATTAATTCTTCTTTTGTTGCAAGTACAATGTCAAGAACGTTATTACCACGGGTCGGCGTTCGAAGAAATTGATAAAGCGAACTCTCTTGCAAGTTCGTTTATAAGTCATGTCTGGAGTGTGAAGTAAGAGTATCGCCCCACTTGGTCACAGGTAAATTAAAGTCGCCAGAAATTACGGTATCTTGTGAGTTACTTCCATCTGCAATTTGTTCGTAAATTTCTTGGTCAGTTTGCACTGATTGAGCTGGAGGTCTGTATATTAATGCAGGTATTATTTGTGTACCTTTATTATTCTTTATTAGCACAAAAGATGTGTCAACGTTCACAATTTGAGGTTTTGAGAAGAGGGTAGGGTTAATACTTTCTTTGATATAAAGTAAAACGCCACCTCCATTTCTATTTATTCGGCTTTTCTCAAACATTACATAACCGGGAAGTGAATAACCTGCTAAAAAGTCTCTATCTTTTGTATTGAGCCAAGATTCTGTTATGCCAATCACATCATAATTTTCTGTAAACACTAGCTCCTATAAATCTGAAAATGTATTGCGTATGCTACAAGCGTTTGCATAGAAAACCTTTAATTTGTGATTTTAGAACTCGCGGAACGAACGCTCTTTAATAATATTTTTGGTTCTTGTCGGAACTACATTTATGTTCATGGCTGTCCTCGGTCCTCGCTGTCTTCGGTCCTTATCGCTGGTGGTCCTCGGTTGCTTCTGTTTTTTGCTTGGCGTTAGATGATTTATGTCACTGCTGCTTCTTCTCGGATGGCGTTTTTTTATCCATGGATGCGGACTGCTTTGTCTAGGAGACGACTGGGTTGGCTGGATTACTCTCTGTGTAGGTGAGGCACACATAGAAACAGTGGGAGAAGCCAGACAAATGAAGCACGAATTCCAGCAACTCCTTATCATATACCTATGTGGCCTCCCATGGGTACTGCACTGTTCGATTGGTGCCTACAATCTCCCCACAACAATATTAAGGAAACTGACCAGGATTTTCTTGTGACATATATTTTCGTGTTAAGTATTTTCATCAATACACAGGGTTTTTATTTAGTAACAACCATTGGAAAAAATGTTTTGCCCATCATCCATCGATATTAAGACACGGCCCCCGATAGTGGGGTACAGGGATATCGAGGGGTAATAAGCAAACACAATGCAATAATAACGCATTTAAAAGAAACTTGGCTCGGGTTTTCATTTTTTTAGCCCCATAAAACTCGAAATTTGGAAAACCCGAACCAAGTTGGTTCGGGTTTAGCAACTTTTAGAAGTAGATAACCCAGTAACTGAGTAACCTAACCTAGACCTAGTACGTAGGACACAAGACTAACCCTTACCTACCAGGTATAGGTAGCGCCAACGAACTTGACAATTTTCTTGACCCCTTAACTTCTCTTAACTCAAAATGAAAGAAAGCAATCGAGCTGACATTTCTATCATTAGGGAAGAGCCCACCATGAAATAGGTGTGGATATTTACAGCCAGATTGCTCTTGGCCCTTTTCAGTTATGAAAAGTTTAGCAGTCAACAAAATTGTCAAGTTCGTTGACGCTGCCTATAGTACGTGTCATTAGTGCCCAGTACATGAGATAACAAACTAACTCTTACCTACCACCGAGTACGTGTGTAGGTGCCGTCTATGGAAGATGTGTGAACAACCTTTTTACATTTCATTTTACAGGGATATCACTTATATTATTATGAATATAGGTTATGGTCACTCCATAATAGACTTCCAATTTCTTGGAAACATTCTTGGGCAGTCTCCTTATTATATAACCATAAATGGTTAAAGGTTCTAACAGAGTTGTATCCACACAGAAGAGTGCAACGATATAACGCCAAATATACTCAATGATCTATAAGTGGACAGTCACCCAATTCAAATGTATTATTCATGTATTATGAAAATGGGAGATTAGAGGTTACCAATCATTCAGGATTATTAAGCCAGCATAAGACAGGCGGAAATTAAAGACCGGAGCTTCAGTGGAAACACGGTGTGACTTGGGTCAGCCAGGCTATGGCTGCTAATTTGGAAGTCCTTAACCCATAAAGTACCGGTGACGTCTCTTTTACTTGATTTGTGTCCCATTTAGACGATGTTATGATGCTTAGGAAAGATATATTGTTACTAAAAGGATAAATTGAGATAGTATATGGCCTTTTAATTAATAGACGTCCATCCTAAGCTGAATACAATCGTCAAATAGTTACCGGAGTATAATGGAAATGTCGTCACCTGTATTGAATGGGTAACAGTCCAAGACAAGTACCAAGTTGGGAATATTTTTGACTTACAGTCGTATTCTTAGAAGTGTGTGGTGGGTGTACTCCAGCCCATAATGAACGACGATATTGGAACCCAGTGGTAATTAATAAACGAGATATTGAAATATAACAAGTTTTAAAGCTAACTGTTGATCTCGTTTTATTTCCTTCATTAAGGAGTAGAGATTCACGGTGGGAACGTTTAAGATTATGGCTGCTAAATCCGAAATATATCGTAGCTCCCGACTCGAATATTATATTCTTCTCTGCTATCTAATACACCTGTATGCTAATGGCCTATATTATATGAAATTGGTTCCTTAATATTACAATTATCATAATACATATATATGTATACATAAATTTAAATAGTAAAACTCAAAACTGACTTAATATATCTTATGAGCATGTCCTCGAAACTCACATTACTGTAAGTGCTCAAGAGGTTCACGAGGAAGCCACCGGAAATGAGACATTTTATAGAATGGCGAAAGAAGAAGCAAAGTGTTAACAAATAAATAGTCCAAAATATAGGTGGACTAGAAACCCGTTAAGTAAATATATACGTATTAGTAAAAATGCTACTAATAATACTAAAGACAAACACATATTGATTGATATATGTATGCCTTTTTCCCAGAGTCGGTGTCCAGTAATGAATCGCCTCCAAGTTCCGAGGCAATTCGTTCGATTTCTTAGCTTGTTTTCGAGGGACAGTTCGTATAATACTGTATACTGTATAGTTACATAAAAACTGCTTCTAATATTTATCATATTCCTATACGAACAAACAGAAAAATAGAGATAAAGAGGCTGCCTCTTTGAAAGGTATTGTCCATCAGGATAATAGATAAGTTAGGATAGAGGTAGCGGAAAATATGTTAACCCTTTCAGTGCCGGTGACATCCTTGTCATTATATTCTGGCAACTACTAGATCATTTTACTCGGTTTAGGAAGGACGTCTACCCATTAAAGCACTACAGACCATCTCATGTAACCCTTTTAGCTACCATATATCCCTCCCATGCTTCATCAAATTGTCTAAATATAGATGAATCAAATTAAAAGACGTCGCCGGTACAGAATGGGTTAAATAAAACAAAGCGGCTAAGCGGGGTACTGATATAAAACTAAAACTAAAGACCATGATAATAAAAGGTAAAACAAATTGAATATTCGAAGAAACCGCATTTGTCGAGATCGATCTTTGTCAAAATTATTAAACGCTTGGTTATAGCGACTAACTCTCAAATTGTATAATATCAATAGGATGCCTATATTACTTCATAGTTATCAGTCTCAGACAACTCATTCTTGTGTAGCTCCTTGTGCAATTGCATATTCGCGGAAATGGATGAATTTCCCTACTGATATTTTGTGTTATGCTGCGAGGCGCGTTGACGGTTTTTCAAATTCGACTGTTGTGTAAACGGAAAGTGGCCAATATAATTTGTGGTACAGCTATTGTTATATTTGGCTCGGTCTTTACTGGAATCATGTTTGCCAGATAGTGTAACTGTGAGTAAGTATTTACGAGAAAAACATAATAACTAAACCGAGTTTGGCAGAAGGTATTTTCCAATTAATAGGTTCAGTTACGTTTGATGTGTGTGCCTCATTGTTATATATTCAACTTTATATTATTCTTATGTTATAAGAATCCTTATGGTTATTAATACACTATAAATGCAATGGCATTCCTACTTTGAGTTAAAAATAGTTATTAAATAGAGATAATCCACCTTAATAACAAAGTCAAGCACAACTTTTGAGAGTGGATGTACTCTTCGTCGTGGTATATTATAATTGTATTTGGTAAAGTTAATAACATAAAGTCAAGCACAACTTTTGATAGTGGGTGTACTCTTCGTTGTGGTATATTATAACTGTATTTGGTAAAGGTACACCACTAACTAGGATCAATGTTGAGCGTATCTTATAGGCTAGCGGGTCAATGGAGTCGCCACTAAATAAATATAATGAATTCCTGATCCGGCTCTTGGCATGCGAAACTAAATATTATTGGAATTGATTTTGTGTAAAATGCAAATATTTCATTGATGTCTTATCATGTTGACTCCTTCACAACTAATGTAAAATGAAGCGACGGATTATTTAATATGAACATCATATTTTGTTATGACAGATCATTATTTGATAAACTCTTTTAGTCCTCGGTGTGAAGAGCTTCTCTGAACATTACTTGACCACCAGTATTTAAATGAGAACGAAGACGAACATATAACTAAACACAAAGTGCATCACAAATTTGTCCAAGTAGAACATCAGGTCCTCCAAAGTACTCCTGACCTATACATATTTAGCCTCTATTCTCAACTCTAAGCATACAGCATTGGTGGTGCAGTTGACACTTTACTTTTTGTTTTCTTCTACATTCCAACTACTCCCTCTCGGGCATAGGTTGAGAGCCTGTACACCCAACCGCTCAACACGATGAAGCCTGAGAGGTCTTGTTCCAGTCTAAGGAGTGAGACATGTGAAGCACATAGAGCTCCATTCATGGCTTGAAGCAGCCCCCTCTCTGAAGCTTCTTCACCTTTGTGTTTCACTGTCTCACTCCCTAGACTCGAACCCCTTCACTCTTAGAACGCCACCTATTGAGCAATTAACTCACAAGGCATTTCCCCCCTATAGCATATTTTGAATATGGGAATATTCATACAGTGCTATTTAATCCGGGAACAATGAGGGTATTTTGGGGCGTTTCGGTGAGCTTTGTGGTAATGCACTAATACTAGATACAGCACAAATTCCATCCCAATAATATCTTCCCATTGACATATTGGGATTCGAACCCGGGACCATTTGATTACCAGTCCAGTGACAATAACAGTCCACCACACCTCCCCCAACAACAACATTGTTGGTACAGTGGACACACTGGACAGGTATGTAATCACTACCTATCTGTACCGTACTTGATACACCATTGGTGGTGCATTAATCCCCCAATGTATCTACCTTTTGTCTTTATGTCCCTTCCCAATGTGTTTATCTCTTCAACGTTCTCGTTATTGTGCTCTATTCTTATCTTAATTTTGTGTATACGTTTATTATCGTAATCCAGGTTTTTGTATAAGCTCTATATAGAGGTCCCGTGTCCACATCTTTAGTATGTCTTTTATTCCTACTTTGTGTCAGTGTTGTTTCCCGTATTTCTTTATGTTCTTTACGAACCTCTCGTGTTTTTCTCTCCAGTTTGTATTTTACTCTTGCATTTGTACGTAGTGCAGCCAGCCTCTGTAGCAGTAACGGTGATTTCTTGTTACTGCCTTATTGGATCACGACTAAGGCTGGTGTGGTCCGGATTTGGCAGGTGCAAGTGCTTCAGGGGGCTTCTTTGAATCTTGCTGATACACTGTTAGCTCTATACCAACATCGGCCACTGTGATGACATGATGGGGCTGTGTTGTGGCAAGTCTATATTGTAATGTGCATCGGTAAAGTAACTAAAACCACGCTCAATGTGGATGAAGCGGTCTTTAAACTTGTATGTATGTATAAAGTACAAAGGAGTAAAAAGGAAATCAAGCAACAACAGATCTAGTGACCCTTCTAGGTTGCTTGTCCTCCAAAACACTGAGGATCAAGTGTCCAAACAGTGGTTTAGAGTGGGTAAGGGAACATTGGAAAGGGAATTACTGCCCTGGAACTAATGTCCGTGGCAGGATTAGGAAGTTAGTAGGGGACAGATGGGTTAGTAACTGAGGGGGGGATAAAATAAAGTTATTCATTTACAAACGCAGTCAGTCGCGGGTTTGATGCGAGATATTTGTCTAGGCGGAGTTTAAATGAATCAACGGTGATGCAGTCTATAACGTTTCGGGGAAGCCCATTCCACAAGTTGACAACTCGATTGAAGAAGAAATTCTTAGATTCGTGTGAGTTAAAAGATTTACCAATAATTTTGCAACCGTTTCCCCGCGTGTAATTAGATTGGTCGATAGTGAAGTACTTACTACAGTTCATATTGTCGATGCATTTGATGATTTTGAACACTTGAATTAAGTCACCCCTTAATCTGCGCTGGGTTAAAGGAAATAGATTTAATTCTCTAAGACGCTCTTCGTATGGTTTGTTCTTTAGGCTAGGTATCATTTTGGTAACTCTACGTTGAACTCGTTCTAGCTTGTTTATATCTTTTTGGTAATAAGGGCACCAGGATTGAACGCAGTATTCCAGAAGAGGGCGGACTAAGGAATTGTAAAGGGTTAGGATAACTTCTTTGGATTTATGCTCAAATGACCTGCCTATAAAGCCAATTATTTTGTTTGCCTTCTTAACAACTTCTGAACATTGTTGACTCGGTTTTAGGTTACTCGATATTGTTACTCCCAGATCGGTTTCTCTGTTTACATTCTTAAGCTGAGTGCCATTCATCGAATAGTTTGCTTTCTCATTTAGGTATCCGATATGTAGTACTTTACATTTTTCCGCATTGAAACTCATTTGCCAAATTTGGGCCCAACATGACAATTTATCTAGATTGTGTTGCATATCGTCAGGTGAGACCCTCATCTATGTCGTTGATGTAAATTAGAAAGAGAATTGGTCCTAGTACCGATCCCTGGGGTACCCCGCTACTTACATTGGTCCATTTAGATGCCTTACCGTTTATGACTACTCTTTGCTTTCTGTCGCTGAGCCAATTTTCTATCCATTTCAACACACCGTCTTGTATTCCATGCGCTTTTAGTTTTAGCAGTAAATGTTTGTGGGGAACTTTGTCAAAGGCCTTTTGAAAATCAAGGTATAATATCTACAGCTTTACTCTCATCGTAGAGGTTGAGGATATCGTGGAAGAAGTCTAAGATGTTTGTTAAACAGGAACGTTTTTTACGAAAGCCGTGTTGAGTATCTTTAAGTATGTTATTTTCCTCTAAGTGATTTACGAGTCTGTCTCGTATGACCGTTTCTAGCATTTTACATACAACTGAGGTTAAGCTAATTGGACGATAGTTACTGGGTAGGGATTTGCTGCCTTTTTTGAATATCGGTGTTACGTTGGCTAGCTTCCACTGATCGGGCATAGTTCCAGACTGCAAGGATTTATTGAATAGTAATGTCAGTGGTTTGGAGAGCTCATCCTTAGCTTCCTTTAGAACTCTAGGCGAGATTTTATCAGGTCCAGGCGTTTTATTTACCTTGAGTTTATCTAAACAATTCAATACTTCTCTCTCTGTAACGGTGATATTGCTTAGAACATCTGAATTATCAATCTGAATCGGCGATGGTGTAGGGATATCACTGAGGTCTTCTGTTGTAAAAACTGATGCAAAGAAGGTATTGAGGGCATTACTCATTTGTACTTCGTCTTTGGTGTATTCTCCATTTTCATCGACTAACGGTCCAACAGTTGAAGTAACTACTTTTTTCTTTCTGATATAACTATAGAATTCTTTCGGGTTTGTTTTACTTTGATTCGCAATATGTAACTCTAAGGTCTTTTTACTTTGCTTAATTAACTTTTTGGCTTTGCGTCGTAGCTCTACAAATTTCAGCCGTTCTTAGTCATTTTGTGAGGATTTTAATCTATCATTAGCAAATTTTTTAGCAAGCAGGCAGTTTGAAATATCTTTATTCCACCATTTGGGCTTATTATTATGGCCTGGACGCCGTATTTTCGATGGTATGCAGTCTTGCACTGCTTTTAGGTAAGTGGCTTCGAATAACTTCCAAGATGTATTTATGTCGTTATTGTGAATTAAAAAGCTCCAGTCAGTTTCTTTAAACATAACTCTAAGTTTATGGAAGTTTGCTTTCTTGAAATTAGGGACTTTTTCGATGCTACTATTTGGTTCGTTACTAGTAAACTTTAAAGTGAAAGTTATCGTACGATGGTCTCTGTTACTGAATTCATCACCAACATTCAAATTCTCTATTAATTTTTCTTTTGTTGCAAGTACAATGTCAAGAACGTTATTACCACGGTTGGGCGTTCGAACAAATTGATAAAGCGAACTCTCTTGCTAGTTCGTATACAAGTCATGTCCGGAGTGTGAAGTAAGAGTATCGCACCACTTGGTCACAGGTAAATTAAAGTCGCCAAAAATTACGGTATCTTGTGAGTTACTTACATCTGCAATTTGTTCGTAAATTTCTCGGTCAGTTTGCACTGATTGAGCTGGAGGTCTGTATATTAATGCAAGTATTATTTTTGTACATTTATTATTCTTTATTAGCACAAAAGATGCGTCGACGTTCACAATTTGAGGTTTTGACAAGAGGGTAGGGTTAAGACTTTCTTTGATATAAAGTAAAACGCCACCTCCATTTCGATTTATTCGGCTTTTCTCAAACCTTACATAACCGGGAAGTGAATACTCTGCTAAAAAGTCTCTATCTTCTGTATTGAGCCAAGATTCTGTTATGCCAATCACATCATAATTTTCTGTAAACACTAGCTCCTCTAAATCTGAAAATTTATTGCGTATGCTACGAGCGTTTGCATAGAAAACCTTTAAATTTTTTATTTTAGAACTCACGGAATGCTCTTTAATAATATTTTTGGTTCTTGTCGGATCTACATTTATGTTCATGGCTGTCGTCGCTGTCTTCGGTCCTTATCGCTGGTGGTCCTCGGTTGCCTCTGTTTTTTTCTTGGCGTTGGATGATTTATGTCACTGCTGCTTCTTCTCGGATGGCGTTTTTTGATCCATGGCTGCGGACTGCTTCGTGTAGGAGACGACCCATGCGTGCTGAACCCACAGGGTTTAGATGAGTGCCATCCTTGCGGAACAGAGTAGGCTGGTTGTAGAAGTTGTCCCAGAGGTTGATGAATTCAACTTCTTCCCTCAGACACAAATATTTTAGTCGGCTATTTGTGCTGAAGGCCTTGTCGTAGAATTTGTCAGGTGTGTCGATCTTGGGGAGAATGCCTGAGATGATGATATTCCTTGACTTGTTTTTGTAGTGCTGGATCATCTTGCGATATTTCTCCATCAACTCTTCGGATCTGGTGCGCATGACGTCATTTGAACCAGCATATTTTCATTTGCATCCTTTGTGGTATCTTCGAAGGCTTCCACAATGTCGTCCAGTCCAGCTCCTGGGATGCAAAATCTTTTTTGTTGATTTGGGACTCTGTCGCAGAACTCTTCGACCTGTCCTCGTAGGATGGAATCCCCAACGAGCCTGGTCTCCTCTGGTTCGTCTTCCATCTCTACCAATATCTCAAATCTGTTTGACATTGTGACTGGTAGATGAGACCTTTTCTGCGTTGGCCGTGCACCGTTCCTCACTGGTGTAAATCCGGAAACCTGTGGTGGCGGGACTCTACGTACAGGTCGGGGAGAGGAGTGGTTAGAACGGGGGCGAGGGGTTGGTACTGTGCTAGCAGGCTTCTTGCACGAGGAGTGGGGGAGAGACTAAGGTGAACAGGGCGGCTGTCCTGGTTTGATGTCGGCTCAGGTTCGTCGGAAGCATCTGCTGCAGTGTCTACTGCAGGTGTTGGATTGTTGGCAGATGACGTTGGGGCGGTGGTGGATGCTGGAGTTGAAACAATTGGAGTTAGTGATACTCCAACGTTGAGTGTTACAAACTCTTGGAGTGATTCCAGCTTCCTGGTGAGGGCGTTGATCTTGTTGTGGGCTTCATCCAATTTTGCTGTCAAATCCTCTCGTTGCTGGCAGAGTCGGCAGACTTGTGGATCGACAGGAGCAAACATGGAAGCACCAAACCTACCGGCACAGTTCGTAGAGGCACGAGGCATGGTGACGATCACTTTCTTCAGATCACTTCACTCACTTAAAAACACTTAACTCACTTTAAAAAACACTAAACTCACTTTAAAAACACTTCACTCCCTTCAGGTCGCTTCACTTACTTAAATAGGCCTAACCGAAAACTAAAATTTTGAAATACACCCAAATAGGTTATCAGCGGTGATAGCCTAACCGAAAATTAAAACAAAACTAAATTAAATTTGAATACGCAGTGATAGCCGAACCGAAAACAATTTTATGTTGGCCTTAAACAGAAATAGGCCACCAGGGGTTATAGCCTATCCTAACCGAAAACAAAAATTATGAAATACCAGTAAGCAGAAATAGGCCACCAGCGGTGATAGCCTAACTGAAAATTTAAAAATTGAAGTACGCAGAAATAGGCCACCAGGGATGATAGCCTAGACTAACCGAAAAAAAAAAAAATTGAAAACAAAAATTATGAAATACCGGTACGCAGAAATAGGCCACCAGCGGTGATAGCCTAGACTAACCGAAAACAAAAATTATGAAATACCGGTACGCAGAAATAGGCCACCAGCGGTGATAGCCTAACTGAAAATTTAAAAATTGAAGTACGCAGAAATAGGCCACCAGGGATGATAGCCTAGACTAACCGAAAACAAAAATAACCGAAAACAAAAATTATGAAATACCGGTACGCAGAAATAGGCCACCAGCGGTGATAGCCTAACTGAAAATTTAAAAATTGAAGTACCGTAAGCAGAAATAGGCCACCAGGGATGATAGCCTAGACCAACCGAAAACAAAACTAACCAAAAACAAAAAAGTATGAAATATGCAGAAGTCGGCTACCAGGGGTGATAACCTACCTAAAAAAGCAAAACAAATATATATATATATACAGTATAATAGAATGTGTGACTAAATATGCAATTCACCAAATAGAGATTATATAAAAATAAAGTGTAACTGCACACAAGGGGTTAATATACTGTATCAACAGATGGCGCTGGTGTCACTGTAGGCTAGTCAAGCAGGATTATATTTAGATAAACAAAGTTATCAGTCAAAGGTTACTACAAGATCATGCAAGCAACAACTAAATGTTTATTCCCATTCCCGTAGTTGTAACGTGTGTAAATATTCCTTCCATATGTCTACCATGTCTCTATTATGTTTTATCTTGTGTTTATGAGATGGCGCTTTCCGTATCTTATCACGAGCATTTGTTTTTCCCATGTTCTTGTTGTTATTGTATCCTTTCCATAGAACTACCTCTTTTCTACAGTATGTCCTTTTCCATTTATCTTCCACGTGTAAATATCTGTCTTGTATATCTCTACTGTAAATACGTCCCATCCGTAAATGAGATTGTATTGTGTTTATCCCTACCCCTGTTATCCTTCTCTCATTATGTCCCTCCACTGACGGTCATTATACTGTATATGGGTTCCCCTCGTGGCGTCCCTGGCCAAGGTGTTGTTGTTTACCTCGGCAACATTTTCAACACAGGGCTGGGGCTGGGGAGAGTTTATGATTTACAACCTAGTTTTTAGCATGTGTACACATGAGAACGCAGATATTAGTGAACCAATAACACTAAATTCCAACGTATACTCTCTCTCTCTCTCTTTATATATATATATATATATATATTATATCTATATATATATATTATATACTGTATATATGTATACTGTATATATACATATATGTATATATATATATATATATATATATATATACATACATGAAAACGGTATTGCATCTTTTATTAATAATCATATAACTGCTGTTTACTGATGATACAGTTCTGATGAGCAATAATGAATGGGAGTTGCAGGGCCTGGTAAATGCGTTTGGAACAGTGTGCTAAAAAAGGAATCTGAAGGTAAATGCGGGGAAGAGCAAGATTATGGTCTTCGAAAGGGGTGAACCCACAGAGTGTGAGGTGAAGTTGAACGGTTAGGCTATGGAGATTGTCAGCTCATTTAAGTATCTGGGCAGTGTGTTGAGTAAAGATGGGACTATGGATGAAGAAGTACGGGAGAGGGTGGAACAGGGGAAGAGGGTTGTAGGAACGCTGAAAGCAGTAACAAGAAATAGGGTGGTCAGTATGGAAGTGAAGAAGTCCTTGCATGACAGTGTGGTAATCCCGACACTGACTTACGGAAGCAAGTGAAGCATGGATGTTTGAGAAGGGACTCGGACCAAGAGTGAGAGGGGTGGAAATGAGTAACCTGAAAAGTGCGTGGGGAGTTACATGGAGGGATAGACAGACGAATGAGGAAGTAAGAAGGAGGTGTGGTGTTGATGTAGATGTGCTGGAAAGTACGAAAAGGAACACCTTGAGATGGTTCGGCCATATGGAACGTATGGAAAGCGAGAGAATGACTAAGAAGGAGGTGTACGAGAGCGAGGTGGAAGGACAGAGAGGGAGACGTAGACCGAAAGAGAGGTGGAAGGATGGAGTGAGGAAGTATATGGATGAAGGCGGTGCTGGTTGGGAGGAGGGGCGTCGACTGATTGGGGACAGAGGGGCATGGGGGCGGTTCATTCGTGGCCACCCCTTCGGGGATTACGGCGTCAGGCAATAGATAGATAGATATAACTCTCAGAAAAGTTGTATCAGTGCCACATACACGAACAGTCGGAACAGGAATGCATATAATATACTTGCAGACCTCGGGTTAAGTCAATCAAGGTGTTTTCAGCCACACCCTCAACACAATTCTCATGGTTTTCATTGTTTTTGTTTGCCTCCACTGTGTACATGTACATACTGACTGCATATCCATAAACTTGTTATCTGTAATGTTTAATTTAGAGAGAAACACAACATCAATATTCATAAAATGCATGCACCCGATAGCGTCCTTCATTCATAATATATGTTAGTAAATCCCATACAAGGTGTCCCACGATTTGTTTGTCACACTTCGGGAACAGGTTATATAACAAATTATAAACATATAATGTTCTGCAAGACAAATTTCAAATATTAATCGATACAAAGATATTTAATGTTTATAAGGAAATTTACACATATATTTCTTGAAAAAGCTTTTCCATCTGGCAAAGTGCCTCTCTCACGCTCAACCTACATGCGTTTCATTTACCACTAGCAGGGGTACCTGGCATTGCCCGGGTTTAAATCCTACCATAATCACCATCACTACTACTACCACTACTACTACCACAATCACCATCATCAATCACTACTGTTACGTCCTGGGATATATAAACACTGGGCTCTTTCTATTGGACTAGGTATGCGGCAACAAGCAACAACGGAAAACGCTAGATCCAACCCTTATCTATAAACCCAGGCAACAAACCACCCTAAACCGTCAAGAGTCCTGCCTGGACAACAAGGTATCCTATGACTCGGTTACAGGGTGCACGCACTATAGACTGCTGATAGTCAAACAGGCTATATAAAAGATCACACAATTAAGTTGACTTAAAGCTTCAAGGAAAAGATAGATAACGAAATTAAATTGCAGAAACAATTTAATAACAAACTAGAAGAAAGTACATTTAACGTTACGTTAATTAATACAACTAATCACCCCTGCGTGAAAGAAGGTGAAAGCAAACAGTCCTCAAAACATCGTACAGGTAGACAAGATGCAGGTTTCTAAACTGCATGCGGCTACTGTAGGATCTGATGCTTAGCAAAGAAAGTAAGTTACGGATTTAGAGAACTCTTAACTCATAAGCAGGAATAAATACTAGTGATAGGCCATTCAGTGTATAATGGCATAGGTATAATTAAATAAAGGCAGCAACTCGCAACATAACCACATACAGGTGTGCTTCTCACTCTTAGTCAGGCAAGCCTGCTCGGACAGAGTCTCTAAGCCACACCCTGACTCACAATGCTCACAAAAACGGTAAAACTGTGGCACAATAACAAGCATACAGAGATGATAAACCCCTAGCTGTTAATCTGCCAGGTGGCAGAGGTCTAGCCGGAAGGATATAGGCTTCGGATACCCGGGCTGAGCCACCTGCTCTAGCCTAGGGACATTCCCAAGTCTGTGCGCCAAATTACTCTAATTGAAAGGGTGCTCTCTTGAGAGACTCAGATCCCAAGTATCTGACTTTCTCCTGGTGACCCTAAAACAAAAGCAAGACGTGCTAGTGCAGTGCTGAGTGGACTAGACAAGGGCCCTCACACAACACAACACTAGACACACAGGGACACAGACAATAAAATGCCCCCAGACTCCCACGGGTATCCTAGTAAAGTCGTGCGGGTCCACAGGACTCGCACAGTCCGAGGACAGCCATGGACATAAATGTAGATCCGACAAGAACCAAAAATATTATTAAAGAGCGTTCCGTGAGTTCTAAAATAACAAATTTAAAGGTTTTCTATGCAAACGCTCGTAGCATACGCAATAAATTTTCAGATTTAGAGGAGCTAGTGTTTACAGAAAATTATGATGTGATTGGCATAATAGAATCTTGGCTCAATACAGAAGATAGAGACTTTTTAGCAGAGTAGTCACTTCCCGGTTATGTAATGTTTGAGAAAAGCCGAATAAATCGAAATGGAGATGGCGTTTTACTTTTATATCAAAGAAAGTCTTAACCCTACCCTCTTGTCAAAACCTCAAATTGTGAACGTCGACGCATCTTTTGTGCTAATAAAGAATAATAAAGGTACCAAAATAATACTTGCATTAATATACAGACCTCCAGCTCAATCAGTGCAAACTGACCGAGATATTTACGAACAAATTGCAGATGTAAGTAACTCGCAAGATACCGTAATTTTTGGTGACTTTAATTTACCTGTGACCAAGTGGGGCGATACTCTTACTTCACACTCCGGACATGACTTGTATACGAACTTGCAAGAGAGTTCGCTTTATCAATTTGTTGGAACGCCGACCCGTGGTAATAACGTTCTTGACATTGTACTTGCAACAAAAGAAGAATTAATAGAGAATTTGAATGTTGGTGATGAATTCAGTAACAGCGACCATCGTACGATAACTTTCACTTTAAAGTTTACTAGTAACGAACCAAATAGTAGCATCGAAAAAGTCCCTAATTTCAAGAAAGCAAACTTCCATAAACTTAGAGCTATGTTTAAAGAAACTGACTGGAGCTTTTTAATTCACAATAACGACATAAATACATCTTGGAAGTTATTCGAAGCCACTTACCTAAAAGCAGTGCAAGACTGCATACCATCGAAAACTCGGCGTCCAGGCCATAATAATAAGCCCAAATGGTGGAATAAAGATATTTCAAACTGCCTGCTTGCTAAAAAATTTGCTAATGATAGATTAAAATCCTCACAAAATGACGAAGAACGGCTGAAATTTGTAGAGCTACAACGCAAAGCCAAAAAGTTAATTAAGCAAAGTAAAAAGACCTTAGAGTTACATATTGCGAATCAAAGTAAAACAAACCCGAAAGAATTCTATGGTTATATCAGAAAGAAAAAAGTTGTTACTTCAACTGTTGGACCGTTAGTCGATGAAAATGGAGAATACACCAAAGACGAAGAACAAATGAGTAATGCCCTCAATACCTTCTTTGCATCAGTTTTTACAACAGAAGACCTCAGTGATATCCCTACACCATCGCCGATTCAGATTGATAATTCAGATGTTCTAAGCAATATCACCGTTACAGAGACAGAAGTATTGAATTGTTTAGATAAACTCAAGGTAAATAAAACGCCTGGACCTGATACAATCTCGCCTAGAGTTCTAAAGGAAGCTAAGGATGAGCTCTCTAAACCACTGACATTACTATTCAATAAATCCTTGCAGTCTGGAACTATGCCCGATCAGTGGAAGCTAGCCAACGTAACACCGATATTCAAAAAAGGCAGCAAATCCCTACCCCGTAACTATCGTCCAATTAGCTTAACCTCAGTTGTATGTAAAATGCTAGAAACGGTCATACGAGACAGACTCGTAAATCACTTAGAGGAAAATAACATACTTAAAGATACTCAACACGGCTTTCGTAAAAAACGTTCCTGTTTAACAAACCTCTTAGACTTCTTCCACGATATCCTCAACCTCTACGATGAGAGTAAAGCTGTAGATATTATATACCTTGATTTTCAAAAGGCCTTTGACAAAGTTCCCCACAAACGTTTACTGCTAAAACTAAAAGCGCATGGAATACAAGACGGTGTGTTGAAATGGATAGAAAATTGGCTCAGGGACAGAAAGCAAAGAGTAGTTATAAACGGTAAGGCATCAAAATGGACCAATGTAAGTAGCGGGGTACCCCAGGGATCGGTACTAGGACCAATTCTCTTTCTAATTTACATCAACGACATAGATGAGGGTCTCACCTGTACAATCTCAAAATTTGCTGACGATACAAAAATTGCAAATAGCGTACTCTCAAAAGAACAAGTTGACGATATGCAACACAATCTAGATAAATTGTCATGTTGGGCCCAAATTTGGCAAATGAGTTTCAATGCGGATAAATGTAAAGTACTACATATCGGATACCTAAATGAGAAAGCAAACTATTCGATGAATGGCACTCAGCTTAAGAATGTAAACAGAGAACCCGATCTGGGAGTAACAATATCGAGTAACCTAAAACCGAGTCAACAATGTTCAGAAGTTGTTAAGAAGGCAAACAAAATAATTGGCTTTATAGGCAGGTCATTTGAGCATAAATCCAAAGAAGTTATCCTAACCCTTTACAATTCATTAGTCCGCCCTCTTCTGGAATACTGCGTTCAATCCTGGTGCCCTTATTACCAAAAAGATATAAACAAGCTAGAACGAGTTCAACATAGAGTTACCAAAATGATACCTAGCCTAAAGAACAAACCATACGAAGAGCGTCTTAGAGAATTAAATCTATTTCCTTTAACCCAGCGCAGATTAAGAGGTGACTTAATTCAAGTGTTCAAAATCATCAAAGGCATCGACAATATGAACTGTAGTAAGTACTTCACTATTGACCAATCTAATTACACGCGGGGAAACGGTTGCAAAATTATTGGTAAATCTTTTAACTCACACGAATCTAAGAATTTCTTCTTCAATCGAGTTGTCAACTTGTGGAATGGGCTTCCCCGAAACGTTATAGACTGCATCACCGTTGATTCATTTAAACTCCGCCTAGACAAATATCTCGCATCAAACCCGCGACTGACTGCGTTTGTAAATGAATAACCTTATTTTATCCCCCCCTCAGTTACTAACCCCTCTGTCCCTTACTAACTTCCTAATCCTGCCACGGACATTAGTTCCAGGGCAGTAATTCCCTTTCCAATGTTCCCTTACCCACTCTAAACCACTGTTTGGACACTTGATCCTCAGTGTTTTGGAGGACAAGCAACCTAGAAGGGTCACTAGATCTGTTGTTGCTTGATTTCCTTCCTTTGTACTCCTTTGCACCAGCAGACTTTACTTAAAGGATCACAAAAAGCCTCCCCTCCGGTCTAGCCCCTGCTCACCTGCCACAAGAACACACTAGCAAGCATGAAACCACTAAATATGAGACAACAAAAAAGCTTCAAAGGTCTCATTAACAATTACATCTCTGCATAAGGCCCAAAATCCTATCTAATTATCTAAGAGCTCGTCGTTAATACAATAATAGATATAAGGTCTATCAAGGGGATGGGATAATTAAATAGATTGGTGAAGTAGTGGAAGGAAGGTATACAAAGTAAGAGAGAAAGTTTCTAAGTGGGGTTGAGAGGGATAGATATCAAGGGGGTCCGAAGGGTACGACAGTGAGGTGAGCTCTAAGTCTTGAATCTGTCTGGACCCCACCCTAGGCATGCGAAATACATCCCATGCTTGGCAACACTCAACACAGTTGCCGGGTCAAAATCCTCTACCCCTTGCGTGAGTCGAAACTAAGCCTAACGTTGCGATCAAATTGGCAACCTCAGGCTCGTCCCAAGCTAGACTCTCCGCGCGAAGCAACGTCCCCCAGCCGGTCTCTCTCTCCCGCTCGTCTCCTCCCACTCTCACTAGACTTGCATCTTATATATTATAATGAAACAATCAACTATCGAGAATAAAATATACTAAGATGCGTTGGTTAAGAATAATGGCAGCTTCAAGCTGTGAAACAACCTAAGAATATCCCAGACATTAGTTACATTGTCGTAGGATATATACTAAGGAAAAGCCGGCCCGCCGCCTGCCGCCAGCCGGTTTCTAAACGGCTGGGCAGCCGACGCGCGCGCATGCCCGCACGTGGCTACTATGCAGGAGCGTCACACTACTACCACAATCATCACAATACTTCTACTACCATAATCACCGGCCTCAACCTCCTTGTGCCTCATTAGACGGCGACCTCGATTTCGGCCGCTAAATGACCTCCGATTTTGGATCTGACCTCATCCGTACCCCCATTTTGGGGGGCTGCGAACAACTTTCGTTCCATACACCTTTTCAATCGGAGGCCTCCTTCTGCCCCAAACGGCCATTTTTTCATTTTTTTTTCATTTTTTTTTTAAATTTCGGCCTAGAAACGACTTCCGATCGTGGCCTTGCCCTGTCTATGACCTGACCCAGGTCAATTGACACCCACATGCAAAGTTTCAGCTCCCCAGGTCCAAAACTGCGGCCTCCTATTAAGAACAGACACACACACAGACAATCGAAAATATTATATAGATGTTATAATAATAATATTATAATATTGTATGTTTCAAAATAATCATATACATTTCAGCTCACTCTGGACTTGTTGGAAACTGTCTAACATGGAAGAGTCCATTACCGTTATGCAGGGGAAGATACTACAGTATATAACACCATCAATGTCCCTTTAACGGTTGAAATTTACAATTTGTTATTATAGAACCTTTTTTAATGCCTTGAATGATCCATTAAAATAATATCCTGAAGTTTGGCGCAACTATTTAATGGCACTATATATGTTATGCTCAAAATATATAAGCATGTCCTCAATATCTCATTTGATATATTATAAACTGCAATATTTGGCAAACAATAGTGACACTAAACAAGTATTGCTTGTATATCTTGCATATCTTGTTTACATTGTCTAGCCTTTGTATATTGATCATTATCAGAATCATTTGTATAACTACTTATTCCTAAATATAAGCAGTCGTTTAAATCTTAGAAAGTTCCAAACATTTCAAACAACTGAGACATTTAATATATTTTATATAAACATTTCCAACATCTCAAGGTCATTTTTTTAATTCATATTTCTAAACTCCAATAGAAGGCTCACGATTGAAATCAATATGGGGATCGAATTGCAAAGATAAATGACACCATCATAGTTCCTTGATAGCAGTTTCGTCTTACATTGGTTAGTTTTGCATGGAACTCTATCCATTTATTTATCTCTAACTATCTATCTAAGCTACACAGGTTCAAATCAATTGGAGGGTTGTTGTGAATACTTTAAGCCATACGGGTATTTGTGAGTTTATTATACAGGTACTGTTAACCCCAAGTGTTTCCCGTGTTTATATTTAAATCAAGTGTCACTCTTTGATGTCACTACAGATGGCATCACACGTAATATATTCATTGTTATTATTTAATTAAGTAAATACCAACACAACAATGCAAAATTAATAGATTTTGTTCTTGCAGGATTTACCTTGTTACAATTGAAAATTAGCTTCACTATGCTGTAAATATTATATTTAATTCAATGTATTATTATTATTATTATTATTATTCATATAGTTGTTAGATGTCTGAGCTATTTATAGCTGTAGCCGCGCAGGTATAGACGCCACAGGAGTTGTTTTCCTAAACAACATGGCTATCTTCTCGTAAAAATATATACAATTGTCTTTACAGTATCTGCACTGAGTTATTGTGCGATGGTTTGTTCACAGTCAGAGAGATCATACACGTTTCATTACTAATATAACTAACCATTTTAACCCCTTCCCTCCTCATAATGATGCAAATTAGTTTACTTTAACTCTGACAGCAATCCATCATCAATGATATGCCACTAATGTCTTCATCTATTATCTCCCTTCAGCCTTGCTGAAAAATAATTATGCAAAATAGTCGCGCAACCCCACCCCCCCCCATCACCACCACCACCACACACACACACTAATTAAAACCTGCTGGATGAAACAGTTTGTACCACATACTCTCTAGTTTCTGATATAATTTATAACAAATCATGTTACATACTGTATACAATAGCCATGTTACAGCGTCCGGTGTAATAATTATAGCCTCGAAAAAAAACGTGTCCCAGGTTTTATCTTTAAAAGGTGTGTTATATATCGGTGCAAAAGAGAGGGAGTAAAAGGAAAGGTTAAATGAAAAGTGGATGGAAGTAAGATAGATGAAAGAGAGAGAACTAGAGGTTGAATGGCAACAGTTTAAGGAAGGAGTGAAAGCAAGTGCAGAGGTACTGTGCGGTAAAGGGAAAGTAGGAGGCAAAGGTATCAGGAAGGGAAGCGAGTGGTGGAATTATACGGTGAGAAAGGCAGTTGAGGAGAAGAGACAGTGTTTTGAGAGAGTTTTACAGGATGGTAGTATTGAGGTATGGGAGAGGTACAAGGAGAAAAGGAGAGAGGCAAAACGTAAAATTAGAGAAGCGAAAAAAGATTCAAACGAGAGGTGGGGTCAAAGGGAATTTTGAAGAACGAAAGAAGATGTTCTGGAAAGAGGTAAATACAGTAAGGAAAGGAGGACAAAAGAGGGAAGAGTCAGTGAAAGATGCAAATGGAGACTTACTAGTGGAACCAGTTGAAGTGAGGAAAAGATATGCTGAGTATTTTGAATCTTTGTTAAATGCAAAAGATGGAAGAGAAGCAGTGATTGAAGCAGTGGTGGATGGAGATAGGTTACCCAGGCCACCCAGGTGGTAGGGAATGAATGAAAGGATTGAGGAAAATGAGGTGAAAGAAGCAGTGAAACAAATGAGAGCGGGAAAAGCAGGTTTGCATGGTAATGCTGTGGAGTGTATAAAAAAGGGTGGAGATGTGATAATAGATTGGTTGGTGAGACTTTTCAATGTGTGCTTTGCTGTGTCAATGGTACCAATAGACTGGAGGAGTGCATGTATTGTGCCATTGTACAAGGGGAAGGGAGATCGGCAGGAGTTTTCAAGTTCTAGAAGTGTTAGTTTATTGTCAGTGGTTGGAAAGCTGTATGGCAGGGTATGATAGAGAGGGTAATAAAGTGTACAGAAGTTGCAATAGGAGAAGAACAGTGCGGTTTTAGGAGGGGAAGAGGGTGTGTGGATCAAATGTTTGCAGTAAGACAGTTATGCGAGAAGCATAAGGAGATATTTTGGGCTTTTATGGATTTGGAAAAGCGTATGATCGTGTGGATCGTGAATCAATGTGGAAGGTGTTAAGGATTTATGAAATTGGAGGAAATTTGTTAGAAGCAGATAAGAGTTTTTATGAAGGGAGCAGAGCATGTGTTAGAGTAGGAAATGGTGAGTTGAGTGAATGATTTGAGGTAAAGGTAGGTTTGCGATAGGGTTGTGTAATGTCACCATGGCTGTTTAATATGTTTATGGATGGTGTGGTGAGGGAGGTGAAAAGGAAAACAATGGGAAGAGGATTGGGTTTAGTAGGAAAGAATGGTAGAGATTGGGAGTTGAATCAGTTTCTGTTCGCTGATGACACAGCATTGGTGGCGGATTCTGAGGAAAAACTGCAGCGGGTAGTTAAAGAGTTTGGTGTGGTTTGTGGAAGGAGGAAACTGAAGGTGAACGTCAATAAAAGTAAAGTAATGGTGTGTAATAGGGGATATCATAGGGTGAATCTAGATGTGAGGCTGGATGTGGAAATATTGGAACAAGTAGTGTTTTAAATATATAGGAGGAACGATAAGCAGGAGTGGAGGTATGGAAATGGAGGTACAACAGAGAGTGTTTGAAGGAAGGAAGGTTTTCGGAGCAATGGGAAGTATGTGGAAGACGAGAAATCTCGGAATGAAAGTAAAAAGTACACTGTATCAAGGAATTGTTGTGTCAACAGTGATGTATGTGGCTGAGACATGGGCTTTGAAGAAAAAGGAGACAAGAAAGCTGGATGTGATGGAGATGAGCTGCTTGAGGAGTCTGTGTGGAGTTACTCGTAGAGACGGATTGTGGAATGAAGAGATACGTAGGAGAGTGGGGCAGCAGGAACATTTGTCAGCCAGAGTGGACAGAAGGGTGCTGATCTGGTATGGTCATGTTGAACGAATGGGAGATGAAAGGCTTACAAAAGAGAATATGCGAGTCAGATACAAGGAGATATAGAAGGGCAGGAAGACCCCCATTGATATGGAGGGACTGTGTAAGGCAAACTTTGGATGATAGACGAATGACTATAGATCAGGCAGGGGAAGTGGTGGTGGACAGGAGTGAATGGAGAATGCTTGGGACTAGTTGAATGAACACGTGGTCATTTGGGGGAAGGGGTCGGGCGCAAGTTGGACTAAATAATAGTCCATCAGGCGCCTGGCCCGGGGAGACGATTATTATGAAGGGTGCGCCTGGAAGTGTGGTGGGCGGGCTTGTGGCTTCGGCTACGCTGCGTGTCTGCCTGCCGAGATCGGAGCCTCTCCGGTTGGTCGGGGGCCGGGGGAGTGCTGGAGCGACCTTGGTGACCCTGGTCTCTGGGTCTTCTCCTGGGTGACCTGGATGTGTGTGAATTTGTGTTTTTATCTGTGTTTGTTCGTTGTTTTATGTTGACATTATGTTTTCCCTGTTCTTGCTCTGTCTTGAGTCGGCCACCCCCAAGAAAAAAGGAACAAACAAATAATAAAATAGAATACAATAGAAAATAAAAATGAATTTAGGAAAAATGGTGATTGGGCCTGAGCATATAGATAGATAGATAGATAGATAGATATCGGTTTACTTGTCCAAACCTTTCATCAATTACTTTCATTCACTATTTCTCTCAAATGTCCATATTATTCTCTCATTCTTGTTTAACCTTCATTCTTGGCCTACCAACGGGCAGACCCTCCACATAATAGAAACAACTCAAATTAAAACGCTAACTCCAATCTGAGAATAGTTGTGGTCGTGTACAACTTACACGGTGACAACAACAAGAACAACTTCCACGGTACCCATAAAGAAACCATAAACTATAGTAATGCTGGCATACCTGACTCAACAGCCAACAGTAGCCGTTCCACATACAGTACCTACAAACTAGTCATTAAAATACCAGCGACGTCTTTTTGTATTTATTTCAGCTGCATTTAGACGATTTTATGAAACTAATATGAAGGATATATGGTAGCTAAAAGGATATAAAACCGCCTAATAGCTGCTAGGATATGATTAAATAGACGTCATCGGTACTGAAAGGGCAAGAGACTCTCTTGTGAATTTCCCCTTAACACGTTAGAAACTATTTTATAATCAACAATCTTGGTGAATACGCGCTGAGCTTCAACAAGACGAAAATACCTAACCAAGTTACCAGATCACTTGATTGACACTGATTGCCCAAATACTAAGAAACACAACTCTTCCTCCCGCTTCCCACATCTCTCTTTCCTTCCCCTCCCTCTCTCCTCTTCTTTCCTTCCTCTCTTCCTCTGTCTACATCTCTCTTTCATGCCTCTCTCTCTCTTATTTCCTTCCTTCCTCCCTCTTCCTACATCTCTCTTTCCTTCCCCTCCCTCTCGTATTTTCTTTCCTTCCCCTCCCTCTCTTATTTTCTTTCCTTCTGTCCTTCCTCTCTCTTCTTCCCTTCTCTTCCCTCTCTCTCATCCTCTTCTTTCCTTCCCCTCCCTCTCTCCTCTTCTTTCCTTCCTCCCTCCCTCGATTCCAGTTGCAAGGCCCTGAATAACACCGCCACAATACAACCCCAGGATAATGTATATTCCATTATCCCCCCCCCCCCCCCTGTCAAACTATTGTGATACTGGTTGGGCTGGGGGAGAAATAATGTACAGTTCCGAGCACATGAAACAGAGACTCCGCCTCAGGCTTTCTACTCAGTCAGTGTCCTTTCTGGCTGGAGAGTTATGATGGGGGAGGAGGGGGTTGCAAGTAGGCGATGGTGGGAGGGTGATGGTTTGTGGAGTGGGGGTAGAAGTGTCTTAGCGAGGATGGAAAAGTAGGTGTGATTTTATGTGGGAGCAAGGGAGTATTGGAATTCTTTGATCTGTGGCAAATACACTATTAATTACGTAATATGCTTTGACAAATAGCGATTATATAATCATGATATATGCTTTGTGCTAATTATTATAAAATCTCCATACATTTGTGTTGATATTCATATTAGCGTGATATATAACTGTAGTCTCTTTATTTTCAGCTGATGGTAAATTGTCATGTTCTTATCTTTAGTACTCAACTATTACGAAGATTGTATAACGAAATAGGTTGAAAATTATGAGGACTTGGCATAGATATGTAGTAATTTCATATTTCACCATTAAGTATTGATTATAAGTATCGAGGAATCAGTTGCTAAGGGATTCAATTTACCGTCATCTGAAATGAAACCGACTATAGGGTAAAATACACCAAGCTATAGCATTCCCCCCCCCCCCACCCCCTTTTTTATGCAACAACATGTTCAGGCTTACTTTGAACCTATAATGGTGTGTATTTCGATATGTTTGTATTTTGCTTAATATGCCAGTATGCTATAATATACCCATCCATAATTAATTGTCATTTGTCCTAGTATATCATTAAGCTTCAAACAGTAGTGGCAGAAATGGTCATTTGGCAAAAGGAACCTTCAACAATTCCAATAACTGCTAGCTGGTCTAATTAATTGCGGTAATATTTGCAACCTGAGATATGCTCTGACCTGTCTTTATTCAAAGTTACTATATATTACCTGAGAAACATGCTTGTTCCTTGGGAATCGTAGTCTTAAGGGGCTATCACACTGGCCTATACTCCGTTGATCTTCATCAAATCCACGATATACGTGGTCCTTCATTTCAACTGAAGTCCGAACTAATTAATTATATAAAGACGAAATGTATTTATAATGAGTAGCAAAACGGCTAAATGGTCATGCCATTAAACCGCTATACAATACTGATTTAATTGCATTTATCTTCAATAATCGTATTTGGTGGCTTATTACGGAAAGCACAGGCTGTGATATCATTAAATGGGATCGAGTCTCCCATGGGTGCGATATTTTTGTGTTATTTTATTATATTTGTTTCTCTTAGTTTTTACTTCGAGTGGCATTTTACGAAATTAAATACAATCATTTAAAGATATTGTGTTAATTTTATATACAATACGTTTTCATTGGCTTGGGTTATTGCATACAATAATACTGCAGTTTAGGATATGGTAATCTAGGTTAGGATATAAGAACAAGTTAGGATATTATAAATTAAGTTGTGAAAGGATAAAGTTTGGTTAGCATAGTTATGTTAGTTAAATTACGGTAGTTACTGTAATAACATCAGATCCTCAAATATTGTAAGCCTACTGTAACAAAGATACATTTATTTGTATGAAATCAATATACTTTAACCTATTTTAACCCTTTGAGTACCAGCGACGTGTTATATTTTATTCTAGCTATATTTGGACCATATTATGAGGCTTGAGAAGGATCTGTGATAGTTAATAGGGTTGGTTGAAATAGTTTGAAACCTTATCACTGCTAGAGGTTCTTCCTAAGCTGAATAAAATCGTCTAATAGTTGCTAGAATATGATGAAAAGGACGTCATCGGTACTTTACGGGTTAAACATGATAGTCTACCATTCATATGTTTAAAAGTATCTAGATTATACATTAATAAAGAAGGCGTCGTCCGAGGGGTTTGAACTCCTACACTTTGAATTATTACTATTTCGTTTACCACTGATAATCATTGATGTATTATCGTTCATAATTATCTTACACGTGAGTTGCTAGCTTCAAATCGTGTCGCCTTTTTCAGTGAATTATCGGTCAAAATTATCATAATTGCGTTAATAATATTATATACTCTGCTTTCTATTAGCGATTGTGAAACAATGATACAGAGGGAATGTATTCAAACCAACATTGGAGTAAATAAAGCCGAGGAGCGAGTTCAGCCGATATTAGTTGATGACGACGGTCTCTCCCTCAAACAATCTTTCCTTCATCCTATGACTTAGATTCGTGAGTCCAGGCATTTTGACTCCAACGTCCCTTGAGAATTTGGCTTTGTCACTCTTAACTTTGGGGAAGACACTCGTTACAGGCAACCTGCCTTTTGTCTCCTCCATATACATAGGAAAACAAATGCGTTAAGCCAGTGTGATAGGGAGATGACGATTCCATGCCAAAGGTGGTAGGACGACAAAAAGTAAGTCCCCTTAGGTTAGGAGAAAGAGGAGGACCAAGTAATCACGGACTGCAGAGGTATTTTACAGAGGTAATTACAGATGATTTCCTATTTCTTATTATATATATATTTACTTCAGCTAATGGTTAGTTCATACTCTCCGAATTACTTGCATCACATATATTGTTTAGTGTATTGAGCTATATTAAATCAAGTTTCATGGAAAAGTATAACAATAGGTCAAATAATATGAGTCTTAGCTTTAATGTATGTACAAAAAACTGTTAATACTGATATTATGCTTGTTGGTAGCTTTACATCCTGATGCCGACTCATAGATGAGGAGTCGAAATGTTGAGAACAATACAGATGTTCGTGATTGCCTCTTTCGCCGTAAACATATTACTTTATTATAATAAGAGTAGCCTATGCAAATAATTATTTATGAAACTATTAATTAATTATGCAGTACAGATTATAGTACTCTGGACATATATAAACATCATGCCATTAATGGGATAATTATATTGAATTCTATGGAATGATTTATTGAAGAAAGGGGGAAAAGGCTCAGAAACAGCTTTGGTCAGATCGTGCTGACGCAATACGACCGGATGAGCAATAAAAGGCATAACAATATTAGCTTAAGTTAGCAGGTGTACTCAATTTCATCCTGACTGATCCAGAAGCTACTTCGTTTGGCCCCATGCATATGGCAGCAATGGCACATGACCGTGGGGTCCACTTCATAATGTGTATCGATTAATTAAAGAGGTAAGAATTTTATTATATAATTATAGCTAATGGTTATAAACAAAACTATTATATGATTACGGTATCACTTCGATAATTGGTGTTACCAATCTTGCCAACCACAAAATACCAAAATTCGTACAGTTGGTTGCCCTGTTCTCCTCCGCTCCAAATTGCGTGAATCCTCAAACAATTGCTTGAACAATTTCCACCAATTATTAATGTTAATGCCGCATTACAGGTTTAACAGCTTTAGTTTATCAGATAATACAAAACGGAACACTTTAATTAAGTTCAACTCTCAAATCATTCATTCGATGTAAAGTGGGTTGGCATCTATGCCCCCCCCCCCCCCCCCCCCTTTTCCACCTTATACAGTGGTGTCTGCTATCCCACCTATTACCCCCACCCCGCCACCCCCTTCTACCCCATCGTAACTCTTCAGCCAGAAAGGGTACACCGTGGATTCTCCGTGGCTGAGGGGCGTCTCGGTTTCATGTGCTCGGAACTGTACCTGAATTTCAATTGCGGGAGGAGTGTTTTTTTCTGGATCCCTTGCTTCTTCATGTTTAGTTCAGATAGTTTTCAAATTTTAAAGGCGTTCGGCCCATTAGTTTGGCGATTTTAAGACCTTTGGTCCCATATATTTGTTCATTTTAAGACCTTTCGTACCCTTATGGTGTCGATTTGTTTTTCCTGGCGAGTGATAATTTTGAAAGAACTGCAGGCTTTTTCGGCCAACACATTTGTCTACAGCAAAATGTACATGTTTATCTCGAATGGGGTATTTTTTGTTCAAGCTTGATGGAGGTCGAGGGAGCCAAATATAAACCTCAGTATAAGTACACCACTACACTTATATCTGTATTAATGATAATATAAACCTCACTATAAGTACACCACTACACTTATATCTGTATTAATGATAATATAAATCTCACTATAAGTACACCACTACACTTATATCTGTATTCATGATAATATAAACCTCACTATAAGTACACCACTACACTTATATCTGTATTAATTATAATATAAACCTCACTATAAGTACACAACTACACTTATATCTGTATTAATTATAATATAAACCTCACTATAAGTACACAACTACACTTATATCTGTATTCCCTAAGTGGTTAAGGCCCCATTAATTGCTCTTTCCATTCACATATGCATAGCCTACGTGAGTTGCAGTTGGGATGTGTGTACATGCTTAGATTGATATGCAGGATTCGAAGTTGCATAATAAATCGTAGGCAGTGTCCACCAACCTTTAACTGTCTTCGTGGTGCGATGTATAAGGTGTTGATTTTCGGTGTGAGCATCCTGGGTTCGAGTCCACGGACTGCCACATGTGTTTGTAAATTTCATTAATCGATTTTAGGAGTATGGTTGGTTGTTGGAAGGAACATAATAATTAGAGATACTGCAGAGCTCTGGTAACATAATTAATGCACGGAAAACGAAGTACTATGTGTTGTTAATTTACTCTCTCTCTCTCTCTCTCTTTCAAACAGTCAGTAACTATTTCCTTGTGTCCAGCCTCTCTCTCACACAACACCAATTATCACTTTACAGCCAACAGTGGAAGGTCTGTCTGTCTGTCTTACTGTATCATTCTGTCTTACTGTATCATTCTGTCTTACTGTACCGTTCTGTCTGTCTGTACCGTTCTGTCTGTCTGTACCGTTCTGTCTGTCTGTACCGTTCTGTCTGTAACGTTCTGTCTTGCTGTACCGTTCTGTCTTACTGTACCGTTCTGTCTTATTGTACCGTTCTGTCTTACTGTACCGTTCTGTCTTACTGTACCGTGCTGTCTTACTGTACCGTGCTGTCTTACTGTACCGTTCTGTCTTACTGTACCGTTCTGTCTCACTCTACGTTCTGTCTTACTGTATCATTCTGTCTGACTCTTCGCTACCGGGAACGTCCCTTTCTTTATATTTTGGTTACTATAGACAATTTTATTCAGCTTAGGAAAGACTGTTACCAAATACAAGATCAACCCAAACATAATAATGCCATTATACTTATGGTTTGCATATTCCTACCTCAGTGTTTTAACACTAGAAAAAGACACCGGAGTTTCGAAAACAAATCATGATAATTTGGGACACGGTTTATATTTGACTAATGTGTTTGTTACTTATCATTTGTATCTAGTTAGTGATTTAATTATACCTGTTTATACTGTTGATGTCCATATTTTATTTTAGCTATATGTATTCGATTTTGTGCAACTTACTTAGGATCCGCGAGAGTAAAAAGGGTTAATTAACCCTTTCACGCACAAGACAAAAACAATCTCTTTCTGGGCTACTTAGAAGCCTTTGTGACCATCAGGGGTGTTTAGAAACCTATAGTTTAGTTAGTTCAACCTATGCAGTTGTCTTTGAGTGAGATGTGGGCAGAGTGAGAAGTATGAGATTGAGATCATTCGATTAGTGGAGAGAACATAATAACTATATCCTGGCAACACTCTGACGATCTTATTCAGATTAAAAAGGGTCTCCAGCAATTAACAGGCTTCAAATTATCTCACTTAACCCTTTTTACTTCCACAGATCTTTCTTAAACTGTACAAAGGCATCTAAATATCCCAAGAATATATATAAAAACACGTCGCCTGAACATCATGGGTTAATAGCTCTCTTATGTTGCAGGGGTAGTTTTTGTTGCAGGTGTTATGACGTTAATACTATATGGAATATAGCTCGTGATCCATATATAATCAAATTTAAAAAATATTATTGGGATGAATATATTACCAAATGACTGTCCATGTTAACAATTATAAGGATGCATAGCAAATGAACACCGAATAAATATTGTCATTAAGGGGGCAGTGGATATTTGTTGGTCTATTTATTATTGTATTTATTTATTTTGTAGTTTCCTCGCACACTCTACACTTCAATATAAGTTTGTACATTTTTCGGTGGAAAACTGTCCTGGCCGAAGGCCGGTTCCTCCTAGGACCTGGAATAACAGGCTCGCTATCGCTAGCCAGGAAAAAATTAACACCTAAATGGCACGCAAGGTCTTAACATTGACAAATAAATGGGACTAAAGGTCTAAAATCTCCAAACTAATGGAACGAACGTCTTAAAATGTCAAACGCTAATGGAACTTAAAATAAGGGATACATAGCAACTACCTCCCCCTTAACGTGTTTGTTAAAATTAATGGTGGCTATTTTAACAAATATCCCGTGGGTTAGTTCTTCTGTAGCTAGATGTTGCGTTGAATCATGCCTCGGAGTACAATACAAATCAACTTTGTATTTATTATTTTCATGGATTAATGGTTATGGAATATTCCTACTCAACAAATGTAATTGGGGACTTCCCATAGGTCGATAGACTTAAGGGGAGGTATATGTTTTGTTTCTAGAACCCCTTCTCCCTAATGTTTAGCCCTATTAGTTGTGACATTTTAAGACTTTCAACCCATTAGTTTGTCGATTTTAAGACCTTTCACCCCATTTCTTGGTCAATATTAAAACCTCTCGTGCCATTTACAGTAGTTGTCGATGTTTTCCTGGCGAGTAATAGCGACCCTATAAATTAGAGTAAACCAGCCTTTGGCCGGGAAATTGTTCTACCAAAATGTATAAAAATAGAACAAACAAGGTGGATCTTGGGAAAGTGTTTTAATACTTGAGGTAGGTCCAGGGAGGACACAACACATATAATAACTAAATAAATAAATCGACCAATAAATGAACCCTTACCTCCTTAACTCATATACTTTGTTTTTTACTCCTAAATGAAAGTGGGTAAGTTGACAGATCCAACCACAGCTGATGGGGAACGACGAAGGAAGCTTGAGGGGTGAGAGGGGGGGGGGGGGGAAAGATGTATAGGAAGGAAGGCAGAATATACAGTGTTGATTAAGGAACTTCCGGAAGGAGGAATGGCTTCCCTGAGTCAGCACAGAATACAGTCACAGAGAACGATAGATAGAGTGAGATAGAGGGTAATATTATAATATAGTTACCCGTGACAAACTCTTGCAAGTAGAGGAGTTTGTGAGGAACAACAGGACGTTTTGATATTTCCTATCTCGTGTCTTTGTGTTCGTGCAAATACAG